>JAKTYL010000203.1:0-26110 GCA_030578715.1 Magnusiomyces tetraspermus
TTTTTTTTTTTTTTTTTTTTTTTTTTTTTATTATTTGAACGTGGGCCGGAAGGTTATTTTATATCATTTTTTTACTGCCAAAAGCGGGCTATGAGTAATAAGGAGCGTTTATAGGTTGCTTGGCACATGTGGCATGACAAGGATGTAAGTTGGTGTATGTATGGGATGTATGTTAGTTCTATCGCGAAATGGGTTTAGAACAAGAGCTGGAATAGAAACGGGCTTGGTTGGGGTAGAATGGAAATTGAAATGGATTGATTTGAGAATTGAATAGATGGATTGAAAAACAGAGCATTATAATAGAGTAGTAGAGCCACCAGGCTCGAAGAAATGCAACAGACTCCAATCCCAGGTTAATAGATTTGAGCAGCATCAGAAACTCAAACAGTTTGCATCCTACAGACTTGAAAATGTGCTATTTACTTATTCGATCCAAACAATTGCAGAAATCCACACTGCTTTATTCTCCGGAGTTGATCTACTGTAGTATTTTTGTGTAATGGTTCCATGTCTACTTGATTGCTCACCATTTTTTACTCACTGTTTTTTTGTTTTTGTTTTTTAATTCTTAACCACTTTACTTTTACGTACCTTGATGTTCTACTTTGGGTATGTAGAACGGTAGCTAAAACAAAGCAGCCACGTGGAGGTCACGCTTGGAAAATGGAAAGAAAAGTCGATGCTTGTTGAATGTACGAATTGGAATATTGTCAAAGGGACATCCCTCCAAAAAAAGTCAAATCTGAAGGAAAATCCAACAAGAGCATGCGGCTGCATGCGGTGTCTACTACGTGAACCTTAAACTGTGTCGAATAGTCGGAGAATTAAAAATAGAAAAATGTCAGCGCGTCATGTGACAGGCCTATCGAAGCAACTGAAAAAAATTAAAAAGTTTTAAATCATACCATTGTTCTCTGACTCTGTTCTTTTTTTCATTTTTTTCTTTTTAGGCCGGCGATTGTATATATATGGTTTATACCGACAGCAATCAACAATAAATAAGATGGCCGGAACCGGAGCACTTTCAGAATGAAAAATTTCATGTTGATGGCTGCGTTTTGAATTTAAAATAAACAGTTTGAAATAGTTTAGCTTAAATAATATAATGGATGGTGATTTCCACACAGGATATAATGGAATTAATCAACTAATGGTTTCAGATGTAGATGGTGGTATTTAATCAATATTACTACTTGTGTAAAAACCCCTCAAAACAACAATTCTCGTCAAACACCACTGGCTCAATACTAACCGCATCGAGTATCGCCTATAGACTAGACAGCAATTTCGACATTGTCAACACTTGGGCAAGGAGAAGGTTGGGTATTGGTTTTATATTGTTTATTTTCAATCTTTATTTCATATTTGACGAGGCAAGGAGTGAGCCCCCCTCGTAAAGAAAAAAGAAACCATGTTCTACTTTTTTGCAAAATTTTTTTTTTTTTGCCTCATTTCAATCGATTTTCCATCTCTTTTTCCATTGTTTTATAATTATTTTTTTACTTTTTTTCTACACGGTTGTCCAATTTGCAATCATTTTCTTTCTGTGACTTGGCCGATGGTCAATTCATGAATCATGGAAAATACATTCAATGCCTCCTACGCCCAACATTTCAAGTGCCTCGAAATCTTTGAAAACCAAAGTTCAAGCGCCATGCCCATGCTTCCAGGGCTCTATGTAAGCCATACAACCTGCAGAACCTGTAAAAACTACCCCCAAATAAAAAGTAAAAAATTATTCTCGTCGGACAGGAATGGCCCTGAACAAGAGCCAGCAGCATCGTATCACACTTCGTATCCAGTTATGAAAAAGCAAAAACGAAAAGTTTAACGAATTTCGATAAACAATATTTGTTGATGTAATAAAGTTTAGAAACATGGGGTAAAATGATAAAAAAAAAAAAAAAAAAAAAAAAAAAAAAAAAAAAAAAAAAAAAAAAAAAAAAAAAAAAAAAAAAAAAAAAAAAAAAAAAAAAAAAAAAAAAAAAAAAAAAAAAAAAAAAAAAAAAGTACGAAAGTAAACATAACTGGAACTTGGTGGGTGAGATTTCCAGGTGAATGGATGGATGAGGTGTGGTCAAAGTGTAACAATGGACAGTCAGAGTAATTTAATCAGTACAAGACTAGTTGATCAACGAATTAACAAGCAGGCTAATAACTTATTAAACACAAAATTAGTAGAACTCGCAGCAAAACAGAAATGTAGAACCGAAAGTTAGAGGCCTATATCCCTCGCTCACCCACCGCTTTTCCTGAACATTGCACTCTCTCCCGTTCATACATTGTTTGCTTTTTCTCTCTTTTTCCCTCCTCCAACCAGACCTTTACTATCCATCACCATGTCCTCAGATTGTCTTTTTCATACGGGTTTCACGCTGTTTTCATACTTTTTTCACACTGTTTTCACACTTGGAAAAGTTTTTTTACTCCTTTTTTTTTCTATCGTTGTAAATTGTTTGCACCTTTTTTTGCAACCTTACTCAATCACTTTCCCAGACTGAGCTGTAAACATGTGGTAAACTTTCGCAACCATCATCTGTTTGCATTTTAAGTGTTGACACACACATACACTGCTTTTTTCTACAACTAGACGAGACCTTTTTAAGGTTTTTTTTTTTTTTTTCCTCTTCTACAATCCAATTTCTCTACCCATTTTCTTTACACACGTAGTCCCGCCCTATCTCTCTCTCTCACGGTGTGTCGGAGTAATTTCGACAAGAAGCCCGAGAAGCGAAACAAATTGGTCACGACAACAGGTGATGATGAACAATGGCCTAATAATAAAAGTTAAAAAACACGGAAATAAGCGCAAGAAACACAAGCGCGGCGACAAGAAGATAACCAGATACATGTGATGTGTAACAATAGATGAAATAAAATGAAATAATTGGTATGCAATATAAACTTTTCGGCTGTCAGTGGGAATTGCTGGTTTGAACTCGAGCTGTTGGGTCGAAATGACGTATTCCTGTCGAAGAAAATGTTGGTCCACATAAAAGCTCCGTTTTTTTTTTTTTTTTTTTTTTTTTTTTTTTTTTTTACAAGTGCCCTGTGAGGGCTTCGTTTAGGCCGGTCTAACCAGTTTCCGTGACCCTGTTGAACTTTGGTTGAATTATTTTTAAAAAAAAAAAAAAAAAAAAAAAAAAAAGCCGTCACCTCCTTGTCATTTTTGCCAGCGGCATTTCTATAGTAATTCTTATGAAGCTGGCTTGGTCATCTGCCTGATAAGCCCATCTTGTTTGTTCATCCATCACATCTCACCCATACATTCGCCATTTGTGCTTTATTGTTGGTGTCGATGATGGCATAGAGGATTGAGCCACCTCTTGTTTGTGTCCTCGTTCTAGGACACCCGCTCCCGTCTATTGCTACACCCCCTTTCTCTCTATCCACCCATCGCCCGTATTACACCGCCACTTCTCACGAGTCTCTACCGTATTGACGACTCCCAGTTCTTCGTATTTGGGCAGTCGCTAGTGGAAGAACCCAAAGTAAAAAGAAAATAAAACCAACACCCAATCTATACATACACACGGTAGCCCTTTTTTTTTTGCGCACGGTAACCCTTTTTTTTGTAGTTGCAAATTTTGGTGACGACAAAAAGTGGGCTTGCATACACTTTTCTTCACGAGCTCTGAGGACGTGACTCGTCCTGGAGTTTGGAAATCAACCACTCGGGCTTTGTTCCGGTGGCCTTCACGTGAAATTCAAAGTGCTGTGCTTCAGTGGGTGTTGTAGAATGACATTTGGGCCAATGAATGGATTGGATTGATATTTACAATTGGGTCCAAGTTCCTCGGGATTCCACACAAACCCAAGTATTAAAATTATATAAACTAAATAACATCAGCGACTGTACTGTCAGCATTACTCTAGGGCCATGATTAACAAGACTATGAGGAATCCGCGAGAAGGAATGAACGACTTGACTTGACTTGACTGGCAGCGAAATGCATTAGGCTGTACCAATCCCCCCAGACCTCTGAATCGTCAATATACAACATCCTGCTTGCTAAGTAGATGCCACTCTACTCAAAACTAGCCTTTTAAACGGGTTGATTATGCTTTTTTTTTTTTTTTTTTTTTTTTTTTTTGTACACATCATTCCATCTCAGCTTGTTCCTTACTGGCTCATCTGTTTGTTCTTCCGTCCTTTGTTGTTTATGGTACAGCCTAATGCATTTCATTCCCGGATCCTCGCCAAACCCCGTATGTATTGACGCCCTTAAACCCTTTGAGTGTGCACCAAGTATCAACTGCATGGATACCAACGTTGAACAGTCCAACCTCAAACTCAAGCAAAAGTGATGAAGAGAAATAGAAAGGAATATTTAATACCCTTTTTTTTTTGACTATCACCCTAGTTTATTTACGACAACGTCCCAATTATGGTACCAGGCTGGCTTAATTGTGCTAAAAGCGCAAATGCCAGTAATCAGGAGCAAGATGATTGTTTGGAGGACAAAACTCCATCAGATAGATCTCTGTGGCATTCACCAAACAGTCACTGCTTGGTGTGTTTGGTGCTTAACCGCAGTTCTTTGCATAATCAAATGGTTCTTTGTCAATTTCAAAGTTTCCAACATAGCACCTTCTGGGCTCTGTACCAAGCCGTTGCTTTACCTAATATAATAGCATTTAGCCCGTTAAATATATGTAAACGTTCAGAGCTTTTCAAGCTTGGCACATCACTAGACCCAAGCTTCTTGACGTACACAGTTGATGTTTTAAACAAAAATGTTCTGGATAAGTAAAAGCCGTACACTTTTCCCAAACACACACACACACCCACAGGATGACCTCTGCACAGCCGTCTATTTTTCAGTTTGGATTTTTTGTTTTTTGTTTTTTTGTTTCTGAGAAAAGGTTTCGAATTTTTGCTGGGGCTGTAACAATTCTGCCACCCCTAAAATGCACAAATTACAAGGCATTTTCTTTTTTTTTTTTTTTTTTTTTTTTTTTTTCGCTAACCTCTTTGGATATGTCTCATCTAACACACGCACACGTATTTTCAAATAAACTAGAAATAGTCATTTGCCCATGAACAAAATGCCGCTTCATTGTGTTTTTCATAAGCTTTCAATTTTAAACTGTTTCTCTTCTTATCATTACATGATGATATCAAAGTCTTGGCCTTGGTTAGAATCTCTCTCTCTCCACAAAAAAAAAGAAAAGAAAAAAAAAAATGCAGATTGATCGATTGATTGATTGATTTATTGGTTTATAGCCTATGGAACTACCGTGGTGTCGCTCGGGGCGGCTTGTACTACAGAATTACTGAGTAGCACGATATGACCGGTGCACCCACCTGTCGTTGTTTATTCTTCGTTGGTATGGCTTTTTCACCATGCTTTGTTCTGTCGCTGGTGGGGGTGAAGACCAATGCGACAGATACCCGGAACTTTGACTTTGAGCTTTTTCAGTGCCCTAGCCCGAGCTGCGTTACACGTCATAGCCCACGTTTTGGCTCAATGCTCTTACCGGTAGAAGAAGTCCGACCAGGGAATCGACCCCCCAGTCTACGAGGATAGCAGCTGGATTCAGCTGATTGTTTAACCAACCAGACCACCGGGCTGCTCTTCAACAAAATGCAGAACCGTTTAGCCCAGAGCGGAAAAAGTGAAAGGCGCAAGAAATGAGAGCTAAATACAAAAGCTGTGGACTGTCAGGTGATATACGCTGAAATTTCAAGTAATGTACAATTTCAGCTTTTTTTTTTTTTTTTTCAAACCTCCAAACTGGTCCAAGGTTGTTGCAAGTGCTTGCCAAACAAGAGTGAGACATACGGTCAGGATTAAATCTTTTGGTTCTATTTTCTTGATACTTTTATTTATTTTTCTTCAAGAGGACGAGCTCAAGGTTTTGAAATGTCACAATCTCGAAATATGTGTGCATGTCACGTTTTGCGATTTGTCAATGAATATCATTATCTGTTTATTTTTGATTGTAAACATCCTCGTTACTTAAAACCATTGAAACCAAGTCAGACCAATACTTGTGTCTTTTCAAAGTCATGTAATCCTTCAACTTTCCTCTCATGACCTCCTCGTGCTGTAGTTGTCAGTTCCCGAATGCTTTGTTATTCTTGATTGTGTGCCAGTTTCTGCCGTGTTCTACATTGACTTGTTTGTTTGTTTGTTTGTTTTTTTTTTTTGAGCTCGGCCTAGTTACTCGTTTTGCCAAAAAAACAACCAGTAAATACTAATTGGTGATATATACACAAAGGGTCACGTTTCTTTCAGCCTTGTTTTATTTTATTTTAATTTTTTTTTTGTTCCTCCCATTAAAGCCTTTGGCGCCTGTGTGCATACATCTTTAATTATTCTATCAGCCGCCTGGTTGAATACTTGGTATAAATTGTACATTTATCTTTGTATTTACAAAACTTGTTTAAAACTCAATCGCATTTCTCATAAACCGTTCAACTAGTGCTTTGAAATGGCATCTCAAGAACAAAAACTAAAGGTTTTGGATGACCCCGCAGCATGGAGCTTTTTTGCTGAAGGGGCTGCAAACATTGTGTACCAACAAAAGCGCAAGACTTCTAATTCCAACACCACTGTTGGTACCACTTCGGATACCATCCCAGATACCTCCCTCAACCCCAATCCAGACACAAGCCTTAATACTGACCCTCACGGCCAGCTCCTGCTCCTCCGTGCCCGCAAAGACATCCAAGGCTCGCCATCTACCTTAGAAGTCAGCCAGTTTTTGGAAACTCATGTCTACCCAGTATTGGGAGAGTACATGGTGTGGATGGAGATGGTCAAGCTTGGGGACGGGTTTTTGAAAGCGTTGAGCGAAGAAGGAGAAGAAGAGGAGCAGCAACACCAAGAAGCGGGAAAAGAACTGGGAAGAGGGCACATAACACATAGACGCTTTGATGCGCCTCTGAATTTAAATGATCCTTACGCATTTTTGATGGAAAATTTGGGATTGAGTGTGAACGAGGAGAAGGATGGGTTCGTGTCTTCAATCAAAGTGTTGAAGCCTGTTGCTGGGTATAAGCTTTTGGTGAAGGTTAGAGGAAGCACTAAAGATGAAAACGATGATACACATGGGAATGAAATTGTTGAAACGGTGTTGGAGTTTAAACCTAAATGGCTGCTGCCATCTCCTACGCCGTCACGCTCAGAGATTTGTTCGTTTTTACAACAAAAAGAATTGGGAAATGGTGATGAGAAAAAGTTACACAAAGAAAGAGAATCGGAAATTGAAAAGTTGTTGAACAGTCCAGTTTTGAGATGCAGAACTTGTGCTTTGGCATATTCTAGGAATAAACCTGCACCTTTGGTATGTCCTTTGGATTACATTTCCCCTTCTTCCTCTCAACCTTCGCCTTCTTTTTCAAACATCTTTGAACCTATCCAAACATCTCTCAACACAATAATACCTGTCGCTTCTCAATTCCCAATTTCCCAAATCCTTTCACAAGTGATTCCCAACAATCCTCTTTTCAAACAGCTCCAAGAGTTGCAGACCAGAGACAAACATGGAATTCTGTCGTTTACAAAAGAGTCTCAAGAGCCTGATTTAGGATTTTTGGTGGCTACTGCTGCAAGAGACTGTACTCTGTTTGTTTCTATTTCATCAATTCCTCCTCCTCCTCCTTCTTCTTCTTCTGTATCTTCTAATCAACACGTCGCAACCGTCAACAATAAACCATACTACATCTCATTGAAACTCACAGACGTCGATTTGAAAAAGCCGTCGCCGCAAAAGTGCAGGTACTGGGCTGATATTGAGGCTTCTCTTTGGGTAGACGGATGGTACACGCGTACTGATCTTCCTGTTTGTAATTACTATAAAAAGTGATGAAACGAGGCAAAAATATATATATAATGTGTGTGATTCTATTTTGTTTCTTTTGCCTTTTGTTGACCTACCATTCGTCTAACATCATGGATTGAAATTTGCAAGATACAAGATGCAAGATCGGCGAATAGCTTGGATTGCGTCATCTGCACAGCACGTGCTACAGACATATATCTATCTATCTATCTACCTATCCACTGCAAAAAAGCACATGCCAGCAATGCTTGTAATACTCATAATGCCCAAAAGTGGACAGCCTGCAGAGGCGCACAGAGAGTAGCACAGTGTGCAAAGCAGAAGTGAACAGCGTAGCCTGAACAAGTGTGTGTCAAACCAATCTGCCTTGGATCCGTCAGCACGTCTACTTTTAACCTATGTAAGCGTGCTTTGTATTAACCATAAACACATTTCTTGACGCTTGGATCTAGACATTTGTACACTGAAGCTCACATGAATTTCACGAGATATATTTTTTTTCCCGCAATTAATCATCTCAAAAAAAAAAAAAATATATATATATATATACACGTTATTTTTGGCATGTGAAAGTTCTAATCACTATTGTAATCCTTAATTTTTTTTTTTTTTTTTATCTTGTTTACTTCTGCATCTTTAAACCTCCTTTTTCTTACTATTCTCTACTTGTAACTATCCTTTTTTTTTTTTTATCATTATTTATTATTCTTATTTTTCATGACTATCAATACAACTTTAGTGGTCCGGCACGCATTACGTCAAGACTCAGTCGACCCGAACTGGCCAGAGCTGTCGCCAACGCCGTATGACCCGCCGCTTGCGGAACAGGGATATGGGCAAGCTGGAAGCACTGGGGACGTGGTTGGAGAGTTGTTGGTGAATATGGAGGCCAATGTGAGCGGTGAGACTGAGGGTGGTGATAACCTAGAGGGTAATGATTGTTTGGAGAGTCAAAGCCAGAATCAGCAACATATATACATCCACTGTTCTCCGTTTTTAAGATGTGTCCAAACAGCTGCAACTATTGCGAAATCCATAGTCAAGAAGAGGCTATCATCAAGTTCCACTTCAAGTTTAAGAAGAACAAGTTCATTCAAAGTCACAATCAGAATCGATGCCTTTTTAGGAGAATGGCTGACCCCAGATTACTACAACTCAATCATGCCTCCTCCTAGCGACAACCATGAGTCTTTACGTCTCAGTTCTCTGGCATGGCTGTCTAAAGACTTGTCAAATACTACTAATAACAAAAAAACTACCCTCACTAACATCACTCCGTATATCAATATCGATTTCACTTGGGATTCTTCTCAAATGGGACACTCGGGAGATTACGGTGAGTCTTGGGCTGGCATGCATTCCAGACTTTCAAACGGGTTATCAAAGCTGTCAAATTACTATAATAACAACGATAAAACCAATATCGATAACAGTGACAAGTCGTTGAAGATTTTATCAGCCTCAAATCCTTTAAACCTAAACCTAACCTCAAACCCTAATTCTACTGATACGCTTATCCTAGTCACACATGGGGCTGCTTGTAATCCTCTTTTGAGTACGTTGCTCAATCTCCCAGTCTTGTCAGTCATTGGTTTGGCCAGCTACTGCTTGGTGAGCAAGTACAAGAGACCTGTGTTTGCGAACAAGGATTTCAGTGAAAAGAGTTTCAAAAGTTTGACAAAGAGTGGTGATGAAACCAATGAAAATCAGTTGAATGAAAGTGTTGCAGATTTTCATACTGGTGATGTCTCGGAATTACCCCACAACCCCACTTCTCAAAACGCTCAGATTCAGGCTTTTTCTACCACCACTCTAAACCCTTCTGAAATTTCCAAACTTTCCAAACTTTCTAGGATCCCCAAACACAGAGATGGAAATTTACTAATTGGCGAATCCTGGAAAGCAGTTGCTGCGTCTTCTGATTTGATCCATTTGATCAACGCTTCAGAAAATAATATCAATAATATGGCTCTTAATGCAATTCTTAATAATACTACTCCTACTACTACTGCTACAAATAATAATAATACTACTTTCGATATTGCTACTAATACCTATGATTTGCATTCTTTACAGCATAACCGACATAATCGTCAACATAGTCACACAATTTCTGGGATTTACTTTAACCAACCATCGACTTTACATACCCACCAGCATCATGAGGGCTCTTTATCGTCCAACCTTTCTTCAATGTTTGGAGCGTCTTCAAAATCTGCTTCTTCTTATAATTTGAGTTCTAGAGTAGGATCGATGGTTTTGTTTACTGATAGCTCTAAATCCAAATCCAAGTCCACATCGAGCTCCGACTCCAAATCTGGTATTTTTAACTCTGGGCTATCAAGTTCTAGTGATGATATTGGAAGTGGACTAATCTCTGCTCCGCAAGCATTCTTCAGTGCTGGTTCATCATCATCATCTTCCAACAAGCAACAGAAAGAGGATAGTAGGAAGAAGGATAATGAAATCACAGTGTCGAAAAAACCAATCTTTTCGTTGCATTCGAAAAATTCGTCTGAAGATTTCTCGCAAGGATTTTCACACAGTTTTTCGCAGGGGCTTTCTGTTCCGTTAAAGTATTCACAAGACTCGTCTACACTAACTGACCTTTCCCACTCATATTCAGATTCGAATTCGAATTCCTATTCCTATTCCAACTCCAACTCAAATACAAATTCAAATTCGAATTCTTGGAGTTCTTTAGACGCCATCTCCGTACCTTCATTTGCAGAAGTTACCAACTATTTCAATTCCGGTATTTCTACCCCTAACAACATGTCTGCTTTCAATTCTATTACTTCTGGCTTAAAGTCTCTTGAGCAAGGTCAAGGTGTGAGAAGAGATGATGATAGTGAGATTAGAGTTGTTCATGATGATGATGATGATGATGATGACGGAGAAGCATTGTTTCCAAAGTTTATATCTAAACGGGATACTGAAGAACATGAGTTTGACGTTAGTACGCCGGTTTTTGGATTCAATCACAACAATTACAGTAACTCCAACTCCTTAGCCAGTGTTTCTGACGTAAATCAGGAGGAAGGGTCCAATTCAATAACGAGCCCTAATCAGGTACTCAAAAAGGGGTCCAAATTCGGAGTCGAACGGGCAGATTGCCGAGGAGGAGTAGGCGTAGTAGGAACCACCAGTTATGTGACACAAAAGTGGTCTGATTTTTCCAAACCGGTAAGCCCCCAAACGCCTAGTTTTGAAGTTGGCAATAGCAAAAACAATGGCGATGACGACAAGAATTTCAACGGCAAAGATAATCTAGATAATCAAAAACATGGGGAGGGCGATAATCTAAAGGATCGAAAAAATCAGAGCAAGGCTGAAAACGAGAATGGGTTTAATGGGTTTGCTGGAGGAGGGTATGGCTATTATGATGATGGAGAATTTTCGAGTGATGATAAAAACTACGCAACCAAAAACAGCTACCCAACTAACAACAAAAACTACGCAACCACTAAGAGCGGGAAAAATTATGATGAAGGATTTAAAGACGAAGGAGTCCCTGAGACGACCCAAGAAACGCTTGATTTACTGTGTGTCAAGCAACTTGGGGAAGATGGAGAGTGGGAGGAGACAGACGGAAATGAACAAACTTTTGGGCCTCATCACTTTTTGTCTGGAAGCCCTCAGGCTTCTCACGGTTTCCACAGCTCGTCATCATCACTGTATTCTTTGTTATTGTTAAGCTTTGGAAATGCTAGTAATGATGCTAGTGGAAAGAATAGTATTGGAGGTGAGCAAGTGACTACTGGATCCAACACTCAGCAGGAGTCTGGGCAACAATATACACCATCAAACTTTATTGCCAATACTTGCAAACCCTCTACTTTATCATCATCATCATCATCACCAGGACCTCCTCACCTTTCGTCATCAGGTATTAATCTTAATCGTCAGCTTGGGCCTGAGTTGCAATTGCAATTCCAATCTTTGCCGCCTAAAAGCGAGGCCAGCTATTTTGATCCCATCTACATGTTTGGAGGTAACCAATTGTAATCCAAAATCAACTAAAATCCACAATTTGTCTGTTGTTAGTTTGCTTGATTTTGTCGATTTCGTTGATTTCGTTGATTTTGTTCATTTGACATGTATGAGATAATATCAGCTACTATATAAACAAAGGCTTGTGCAAATATAAAGAGTTGAGTGTGTGTGTGTGTGTAAGTATTCGTATCACTCGCTCAACAATGAAAAAAATTCGCTCAATCAGAAGTCTTGGAAACAAGTACCCTCCGAAACCGGGGGAGCTCCACCTTTTAAATCCTATAGCGTGTGCTCTTAATTAGCTCGCAATCCCAACGATTAATTACGTAATTATTTCAATTAATCGCCATTGTTGCTATTAGTTATTAGTGCGATTAATGTTGCCACATGGCCCGTCCATTCTATCGCACATAAACCACAGATCTCCGAGACCCGAGAAACGCTCTTTCTGCCCTGCACAGGCAGATACACTCTGGTTTCCATGTATGTAAGCCGAGTCTTTGTAAGCCCAGCGTCCTCAACCAATGATATCATTATTACGTTCAGTGAGCCATACATACATACACCATTTCCCATATTTTATATATACATATATATACATATATATATACATATACGTACTCTAATCATAATTTTTTTTCTTTCTTCTTCCTTTATCTTTCTTTCCCATCAACATTTTGTTTTTATTTGCGTCTTTTTTTTTTAAAACCAGACTGTACTTACCATTCATACATAAACACTCTACAAAACTGCAAAGAGCCTGAAGAAAAAGACCAGCCATTACACTTGATCTGCATTGATTGTTCTGATACCTTATAACAAAGCTCTCAATTAGTAATCAATCCAAAGAAATAAATAATCCCAAATCTCATACCCATCATCTGATCAATACCAGAACTATAACAATAATGATTTCTTCAGTCCGTCAAAAATCTGTGCAGAGATTATCTGCTAACGCCATGAGGCTTGCCGGTGGCGTTTCCGGGTTCTCAAAGTCTGTCCAGCCATTCTCAGTTCTCTCCACCAAACAAGCCCCCAGACTCTCCTCCAAGCCCACCCTTTCTACTACCCCTTCTGCCACCTCCCTCGCTTCTTCTACTCGTGCTTACCACGCCAAGGTGCTTGACCACTACAACAATCCCCGAAACGTCGGTTCCATGGACAAGAACGATTCCGACGTCGGCACCGGTCTTGTTGGCGCGCCAGCCTGCGGCGACGTCATGAAGCTGCAGATCCGCGTCGACGAGAACGGCATCATTAACGACGTCAAGTTCAAGACGTTTGGCTGTGGCAGCGCTATTGCGTCGTCGTCGTACGTGACGGAGCTCGTGCGAGGCATGTCGATCGAGGAGGCCGGCAAGATTAAGAATACAACCATTGCTAAGGAGCTGTCGTTGCCGCCGGTCAAGCTTCATTGCTCGATGTTGGCGGAGGATGCCATCAAGAGCGCAATCAAGGATTATGAAAAGAAGAGCAAGAGAAAGCCTACCTTGGGACCTGATGCGTAAAATTCGGGGTTAGGGTCTAGGAATTTGAAGTCGTTTTTAAGTTGTTTTTAAGTGACGAGGAGGAAAAGAGTTTTGACATGTTTTTTTTTTTATTTTGTTTTAAATATATAAGTAGTTTTTTTTTTTTTTTTTTTTTTTTATATATAGTCAATTATTAAATATCCAAATGAATGAAAAATTTGACACGATTTGAAAAAACCAGCAAAAAAAACCGTTTTGAAAATTTTGGAATTGATGAAAATTTCTAGTTGGAGACATTTCTTTCTTTCTACGCTCTACTCTCCTCAGTGAGTGAATACCCAAAGAGAGACAGTGACGGTTCTTTTAATCAACATTGATTTCTTGTACATTTAGACGACACTTTTCTCAACGAGCGATTCGCAATCCTCGGTTTAAGAAGGCAAGCGGTGGTGATGAAGAGGGAATTGCTGTGAGCAAAGAGGAGGGTGGCTTGAATAAAAGCAGTTTGGGAGGGTTTCGTGATGCAAATGGGTTTCGAATCAAGTACCAAGAAAGAAGCTCGTTAAACCTTCTTTCTTCTTCTTCTTCTTCTTCTTCCTCACCATATCCAAACCCATCTCAATCAAACCCTGCTCCAAACCCTTCTCCCTTTATACCCCATTACATAATCGACCCTCCACTCCGACGAGTCGAACCCTACAGCTTCACTTACCAAACCTTTTGCAAGCAACGCTGGATAAACCGGCCTCTGTTTTCCATCTTTTGTTCCGAATTCCGCGACAAACCTGCCTCATACTACTCCTCTGCCATTCTTAGTGGCCAAGTCCGCATCAACGGAAAAGTGGCCGCCAGCTTGGATACACTGGTGAAGAATGGGGACAAAGTTGAGCATACGCTCGTGCATAAACATGAGCCGCCAGTGTCGAGTGCTCCTGTTGGGATTGTGCATGAGGATAACGAGATGGTGGTGATTGATAAGCCTAGCGGGATACCTGTGCATCCGACTGGGCGGTATAGGTATAACTCGGTTGTGATGATACTGGAACACGAAATGGGAATCAAAGCGCATCGTGAGTAAACAAGCGAGTAAAAGTTTTTGTTAAAAACATTGTCAAGCATAATGCTAATGCTTGTTTTGTACCCATATTTTTTATTTTATTTTATTTTATTTCTTAGCCTGCAACAGATTGGACCGATTGACCTCTGGCCTAATGTTTTTGGCCAAATCTTCGAAAGCTGCTCACAAGTTTGGTCAACAACTCCGTGACAGACGAGTCCAAAAAGAATACGTTGCTTTGGTCAAAGGCGAGTTCCCAATGTAAGTTCTTTTTTTTTTTTTTTTTTTTTTTTTTTTTTTTTTTTTTTTTTTTTTTTTTTTTTTTTTTTTTTCTTTCCCTTGACTCTTTTCATATCCACACATTATTGATTACTATATCTTTGGATATCAATACTTTCTTTGAATATCAATACTAACCATTCTTAAAAAAACAAAGAAAAGAGATCACTGTTGACAAACCCCTTAAAACAGTAGCCCCAAAAGTATCACTCAACCGTGTCAAGCATGACGGCAAACCGGCTACCACTGTTTTCAAAAGGCTAAGCTATGATCCAGAAACGAGGTTGTCGTTGGTGAAATGTAGACCACTAACTGGCAGAACGCACCAAATAAGAGTACATTTGCAGTATATTGGGCATCCGATTGCGAATGACCCGGTGTACTCGAATGTGTGGGTTTGGGGAGAAGGACTGGGAAGAGGAATGGAGTTGGGAAAGGGAGTTGAGACTGAAGCGAACGAGATTGACGGGAATGAGGTATTGGAAGAAGTGGATGAAAAAGAAGTTATAAGAAAGTTGGAAATGATTGGCCATACTGTTCCTGCCGCAAGTTACGTGAATCCTCTCAAATTTGACGAAAACGAGCTTCAAAGCAAAGACTTTATTAACACCAGTACCCATGATAATGCCAGTAATAGCGATCCCCAAAGTACAACCAAACAGTACTTTGGCGAGATGCTGACAGGTAAACAATGTCCAGACTGCCAAACTGATCTTTTCTCGGACCCGAGCTCTAATGATTTGAGTTTGTGGCTGCATGCATTCAAATATTCCTCGAAACCTGGTTCAAAAATTTTAGAAGAAGACTCTCAGCTACAAAACACTTTTGAAAACTCTGGCTCGGAGCTTGGAGGTGTTACTGGCAATCAGAAAAGTGATCAAGCAGGAGAGGCCAATGCTCAAGGAGAAGAAATACCCGCTTGGTCTTACTCAACTCCATACCCACTTTGGGCCCAAATTCCTCATTACAAGTTTCTTAAAATCGCTTTTGAACAAGCTAAACAACATGCCAAAAAGCAAGCCAACAAACAAGCTCATGAATGCAACTCATCCTCTACCACAAACAATTTACCCATTACAGATAATAAACTGATGAAGGCCCTTGAATACGTAGTGGGCGCTGTGCTAGTGCATAATGGAAAAGTGTTGGGAACTGGGTACTCCACTGAACTTGGACAAAGCAATGATGGTGGCGGTGCTACAATAGCTAATGAAGAAGACGCTACTGGGAAAGTTACTAATGGAGACGCCATTAACGAAAATCTTATCCATAGTGCTGTACAAAGTGCGTTACAAAACTATTTTGCAAAAAATGATGCTTTTTCTTCTTCTGTTCCAGTTGCTGCTGATGCTAATGGGAAAGATGTTCCGTGTGGTACAGTTCTTTACACAGCTACATTGGAATCGTCGAATAATGCATTTACAAATGATATTCTAGGAAAAGATACGTTATTGGTTAAGAGTTTGGCCAGCAATACCTTGGTTTGTGGCGAAGATCTTTTAAAAACGCTTTCGAAAGCTTCGATATCCACATGGGTAATTGCGAGTTCTTCAGAACCACTAACTCCAAAACCTGCTGCTCCAAAGCAAGACACTTTAGAATCATCCACATTCACAGAAAATGGCGAGATGGAAAACGAGAGTTTGAGGAAAGAACAACTAGAAAACGAAAAGTCAGAAAAAGAGAATTTAATGATTGAAAAGTTACAAGGTTTAGGCATTGAAGTTATCAAACTTGATCAACTCTCTCTTTTGGATGAAAAGTTTTAGTTAAATAATTTCAATGTACGCTTTAATGTGTATATTCGGTTTCTTTTTTCTTTCTTTTTTGTATTTATAAAAAGTTAATCAAAGCATTTCAAGCTATAGAACCTCCTCCATAGCTACCCTCTATGTATTACAAATTATATACGCCGCGAACAACCACTTGTACAAGCATACACACAACAGGATACGGTTGCCATATTTAAAACAAAACAAAAAAACAGAATGGCCCTTTTTGGATATAAATATGGAATATTTACTCCTGCACTGTGGACTTGAACTTGATAGAACATCTCTGGTGATACATGACGAGACTATTCTGGGCGGAGTTTCAGAGTAGGGGAAGGAATTTCGACCCAGAGAAAAATATATTACATAACGCTTAGTCATTGATGAATTAACATTAACCAATTTAGCTGAGTTGACTAACTGATATTGACCTAGTTAAGTTGCCTTTGAAATTATGGAAAAGCATAGTCGACGAATTATGAGCAGAATCACACAGTTCAGAACGAGCCATGGACGATTTGGTGAATGGTTCAAACAGTTTGGTATCACAAAAGAAAGGTACAATTGTGAATATGGACAACTGGAAACAGTAACTCACATTCTATTGTACTGTCCTCTACTTGAAGCGCAATGGGCAAAGCTTAGACGGGTGTCTCCTGCGATGGAGTTACCGACTCTCTTGAATAGTATTAAGGGCCTGCAAGCAGTCGCAACCTATATAGCTGATAAGAGGAATTAAGAACCTTTAAAAAATACGTGTTGATGTTGTCAAGTGGAATAAGCCGGGAAGGTTTTGTCCTATAATGCTTTCCCTGTTCCTCGTAAGCTAGCATTAGGGCTCATGTTCGGGCTGACAGAAACACAAGCTAAGAATTGTTGTTTTGAAAATATACAACCTGTTGACGTTATACAAGTTGATATGTAAAAGGATGGCTACAACGCCTATGTTATACAGTTCTATAACCCTTGAATAAATTCATTCAAATTCATTCAGTTAAGTTACCTAACTAATTTTGATTTGGTTAACTTACAGGACCCCAAGCAGGTAAACAATAATTATTTCTACAAAGCACATTGTGCAATTAGCTTCACCTACTTGCCACTGTATATTAGTTGAACATTGGCTTCATTTAGAGAAGCAAATACCATTTTCATGCTTTACAATTCTTAAGCCGAATTGGACTTTCCGATAATGTCATGAAAAACAGCAACTCAATAAATATGGTGCTAAAAAGATTGCTTAAAATCTTCGGTTTGATATGGTGATTGTTTTCTGAAGTCTGGATTTCATAGTTGTTCATCGAAAAGTGATTTTGAGAGGTTCATTATTGTCTTGTTACTCTTCTTAACAATTGTCCATGTGACTATGTTTGTTTTTAGTTGTTTTTGCAGACCTGCTCATCATTTTTCAAGCCTTCTTTCTATCTCTTTTTTTTTTTTTTTGTCATTTGATTTTTAATTAATGCTTTCCTTTTTTCATTAATTCAAGTTCTGCATTTTTTTCACAAAAGATTATTTTTTTTTTTTCTTTTGGCAGCAAGGCCAGCTGAAAATGTTACTGAATTAGCCAAACACCAAGGTGATAATAAATACTGAAATACACATTAACAATGTTTGTATTCAGGTATAAATAAGAATATTTAACTATATGAAGCAAAACGGGAGTTAAGAGAAAAGGATACTTACATCATATATAGGAAGAAAACGATTGTCAGAAATTCTGACTGCTGATTGTTCACCCTGGGGTTTTTTTTCAAAGTGTGAAACGTCAAAAGCAAGTAAGTTATTTTGTCATCTTTTCAGGTTGATTAACTGAGATTTTGGCAAATCATCATTTGGACTCTCGAGCTGCTTGAATTACTGCAGAAGTTTTGACAAAAGACTTATGTCGCAACACGGATCAACCTACTTGAATTTGATGGAGCATATTAGACTCATTTCCGTTTCGAAAAACGATTGCTCGGGTATCAGAAACAAAGACTTATATATTTTCTCATTATTTTATACCAGAGAGAAAACTAGAAAGAGTAAAGTCTCGGTTTCCAAACAGTTTGGGGAATTTGAGCTTTGGTTTTGATGACGAAATCAATCCTACACATCTTTTGATGACCTTTGGAAAGACTGAAGATAGCTCTTGTTCCGATAGGCTCATATGGATTATATGCATTAATAAACAAAAACGATTGACGTCAGCGAAGAGTGTGTCCCTTGATATTGTATCTTTTGTTTTCATTTCCGGCTACTCCCAAGCTTTTGCTGACACATTTGTGTACGAACAGTTATTACTCAAGTCTTGTAGTGAAGCTTATAAGATTAGGAACGGTGTTCTTGCCAGTATTCAAATTTAAAAATACAAAAGGGAGTATGTGCAGTACACGCTATACAACAGAATCTTGAGGTGAAAACAATACGATCCTATATTTTGATCAATGTACGATGCCTAATAGTCACGACTTTATTGCGCAATTACAATTCAGATCCAAGGTTCTTCAGGATATTCAATTGATCCGGCTTTACTTTTTGAATACCGCTGCGTCAAACTTATTATGCATTTGTTTATTAAACTCTTCCTTGGCTTCTAAGCTCTAATAACTGAATCCGATTTCAAGCCAACGGTCCGCTAATAAACTCTGGAAACTTCGCTTTACTTAATGATGGCCGTTGGGTGACTTTGAAGCTTGGCACTCTTTAGCGAATTAATTGAAAAATTCTGTTTTGGTGTTACTCTTGGAACGCTAAAGGTTGCGAGTTTTGTCAAAATTCAAAGAAGGTATCTTTTATCTGATTATGTTCCACTAAAACATATATTTGGCAAAGATACCACAACTTTTTTGGGAACCCTGCTCAATTTGGTCGTATATTTGATATCTGCTGCGTAATAATAAGATAGGCTTGTTTCGCAATACTTAGAATTATTGAACGATCCTAGCGTACATTCTCAAATCCAAATGATATCTTGTTTGTTTCATCTCATGTTCATCTCTGTTGTTTTCCCATACTGCTTTCATCATTTCAATTGGGAAATAGGATATATCCTTTTGAAGCTACATGGCAACAAATATCAGGCATTTTGATGGAAACAAAAAAGAAAACCAGTTTTATTTTGACTTTAAAACAGTCCAATATTTACAGTGATAGATCAGAGTACTTGTACAACTGTTAATATCTTCAGCAAAAAAAAGTTGCATACATGTCAAACCTGGTTGAGAAATGTTGGCCATGGAGTACCTAAAGAATACTTTGAGCTTCTAGGCGGCTGCTTGCGATCACGTAATGATGGCTATACACGATAAATACTACAAAAAAAAAAAATAAAATGAAGAATTGGTGATGACGATTGTTACTGCTATATCATCTGCTTCTTTTTGCCTTTGTTTCTCCTTCTCCTTCTTCATCTTACATTTTTCATTTTTCGTCTTTTTCTCTTTTTATAAAGCAGAGAAAGAAGCTCATCGAGGCTTCACGCATGAGAGCATTATCCTATCACGCAGAACGACACGGTGTGACGGCACCGCACTGTTCAACAGAGCATAGCACCACCACGCCCCACAGTCCGGGATACTGCGGGACAGGCTTACACCCGTCGACATGACGCGGCCCGATCTCGGCACCATGCCCTACAACCCAGTTACGGCCTCTGCGACTCCCGGTTCCCATTTTGTGGCCTATATAAAGAGTCTCGGGCTTTTGAAACTCTTTCCCCAATGTACCAGCCCTTTATTAATTTATTCTGCAGCTGTGATTCGGAAACTGGTACTTTTCTACAAGTCTACCACGCTACAATGCTTCATCAACTACCTCGCAGTGCAATAGTAATTAGGTGCTAATCCCTAAAGTTAGTTGCAACGTCATCAACAAAGATAAAAACATCATTGTCACAACTCTACCATACCTTCCATGCAAGATACTTACATTATGTGAAGGCAAATTTGTCATCAAAGCACACCAGCCGTTTGTTGAACCAACCGACAGTTGGCGATACGGCGAACGGCGAACTAGAGTTGTTGGAGTTTGTATCGACAGTCGTTTGCGTTTACTCATCATCTTTCTGTGGCATTTGCCGCATACCATTGTCGACTCACGAGTACTACTAGATCTTCCTGGATGCTCACGACAAGAAAAAACATGAATGAAATGTCAATAAACCAAAAGATGAAAGTAAATAAAGAGTTGGATGCATACCTTACTAGATTGGTTGAGCAACCCTGCAGACGTTTGAAAGTTGCCGATTAGTAGCAGGCACGCTGATCAAACAAATCAGCAAGAATGACCTGGGCAGATGCGGAGACGTTATTGAACAAGAGAAAGACCAGACGTCAATATGCTCTCGGGTAATTGGAGAAAAGTATCCATATTGGAAATACAACCTCTTGGTGTCGGTAGCAAGCTGCCAAAGAAAAAACAACCATCAAAAGGTAGTATTAAAACAGAAAGTATACATAAATACAATAAGAACAAGAAGACAGTATTATAAAGTTAGCTTAACACAGAGTCAGCAAAAAAAGAAAGCAGAAAGAAAATGAACAGTCAAGAACAACATACCACCAGATGAAGCAAACAGAATGACTCGAAAAAGGTTACAGAAACAAACCTTCACAAGGTCTATGATGGAAAAAGATTAATATAAATGATGTTTAATGAAACAAAGTATTAAGTGGGAATAGGAAATAAAAAAATTAAGAGATGGAAAGAAGAAAGGAGAAACAAGGGAAAATCAACTGAGTTTATACTAAAATTCCCTTAAAACTTTGTTCTAAAGAAATAATCATTAGCTTACTCAATGGCCAATGATATCTCGATTTTGCTTTTAAAAGATTTGGCCGTTTCGTTGGTCTTGTTGTGCTTTTCTTTGGCTGTTGATATGGTGACAAGATCTAAACTGGCAACATGAGTCTTGAAACGTTTGTAACTATTTATAAATGTAAATATTTGTTTAATTTTTTTTACCAATTAGAGTAAAACCAATGAGAAATGTCAATAATTTGAGGAAATTAACACTTTAATAAGGGCTTGACGAGTTTGCAAACGCGAATATGGCAGGTGAGAACGGTATTTAGCGGATTTATTTGTAAATTTTGAGATGTAAATGTTTCCAATCAACCAGCTAAATTGGCATGAGAATTTTGAATAAGCGCTGCTTAAATTCAAATCAATAAAAGAGTTCAATGAGAAATGCTAGTAAAAGTTCAATATGTATACATTTCTAAAACTAGGTAGTTATCTTAGAACTATTAGTGGAAAATGTCTTATTTAGGTGCTTGTTGCGGCTTTGATCAGATGGCCTACCACTGTTGTACAAGATATATACTCTTTTTTACTTCAAGCCTACTATTGCCAGGATATAATTTATACAACTATTTGTTTTTTTTGGGAGTTATAGATGGCTTCAAAATGATTAATTAGCATTCAAATCGTTAAATCCCTTGTAAAACATGCTGATTAAGTACTTCAAGGCATTAACCCTCTAACATCTGCTTCTCAACTATTAATCAATGTACAAGGCACATCAGATAGACCGTCACAAACGAACTGTTTTGAAATAAAAACCAATTGAAGTCACACTATTTAGTGGTGAATGAAAGCGAGGTGGCGACATAGTTCTTATATAATGGAGTCAAAATTTACGAGGCCGTTTCATGTTTTACTTATCATTACATGTCAGAAGTATTACGAAAAAATTAAATAGATTCCTAAGCCTATATACTAGTATTATTATCTTTCAATTCAAATGACAGTATACAAAGACTTAAATGCTTTCCGTTGTGATTAGATGTACTGCTAGGTGGTTTAAGCTCGATTGATATTTCATACCGGCTCATGAATGGCTTCAAAATACAACGTAATAATTGTTTTAAAATTTACTTAATGATTTAATATATTTATAATCTCAATATCAATCCTCAGACACTGTTTCTGCCATTTTAACGATGTTGCGAAAAATAATTAATTTAATATCAGTAGTGAGATTCGAACTCTAAATGCTGAATGAAAATAGCTTGAGAAAATTTGGTAAATTTTTCACACTACGTCCATTAAACTAGCGTTTCAATAATTATGCCATCATTAGTCATTGATTACATGTTTTAACTAATTTAGTTAAGTAGCCAAGACCAATTTAGTTGACTAACGAAGATTTACTTAGACGTTTATTACATCACGTTGAAATTGTGACTCTCACGATCACAGTCATTGCATCACATTGAGTTTGTGATGTTCCCGGTTATGATCCTTGTCATTACATACCATTAGGTCTGTGATGCTCAAGGTTGCTAGATCACATTTGGTTTGTGATGATTTTGATTTTGATCTTGGTCGTTTTCATTACATCACGCCCGGCTTGTGATGTTTTTGGTTTCGGTTGCTACATCACAAACAGAATATGATGTAACGACCGAGACCGAAAAGTATCACAAACAGAATATGATGTCACAACTGTCAAACTCTTAATGTGATATAGTTAATATCACATTTCCAATATTTCTTTACATTTTAAAGCAATTCATATTTGTAAAATCAAAAGGTATTGCCCCTCTACACTAGCAGATTCATAAAGTAACATTTTCTAAGCATGTTTTGTTCAGTTCGACATTTAATTTCACTAAGATTATATTGTTTGAAATAACTGTTTTAAATTTAACTATCAACTTTGGAAGCAACATAATCATACACTGTACCTGAAAACTGTTCATAGCATCATTGTAGTCACCTTATTAATATTTCAAGTGATCATTATGTTTGTAAAACATTTCCAATGTTTAGCTTTCCATATTTTTGAATTAACAAACGTTGGCGCTTCGAGTATCTACAACGATTTTAAATTCACAGGACAACATGAATGAAAATCATTTATCAATTCGCCTTTAAATTCTTTGTGAGGAAAATATTGTGGTCTACTTTTCATAATTTGTCTTCAAACATCGTTTTGACCCTTATTTTGTTTCTTAATTTTTGATATACAAGGAGAGTTTTTTTTTAAGAAACATATTAAAACATATGATAAGAAAACAAGGCAAATAAAAGTGACTCCCACTGAAAGAATTTTATGGTTTTTCTTTAAAAAAAACAAAACAAATTTACTTGTGCTGACTATTTGAGCAAAAATATATTGAGGGTCGAAGAGGAAGAGCCGATAGTTTGCATCCACATTACATATCATATGGTAATCAGCTTCACCTGGCTTCTCTATATAAGTGTAGTAATTTTACAAGATGGTAAATTCAGTTAGTAGCACCTAGACTTCACCAGGTCGTGTTACTTATTCATTCATTAATTTATGTTCCTATCAATATTTTTGTTCACCGTTATTTTAAAAATATATTTATATAAAGCTAACAAGTTATACTAATACTAAAAAAAAAATCAATTTCTCAAAATACACTAAACCGATTAAGCTTTTTTCTTAACTTTTAAGTCAATTTAAGAAAGATATTTGAATTGGGACACTCACGTCTCGAAATCCGATTGAAACAAGTTCAATCAAACAGTACTAAATGGTGAATCGTTTTGATACATGTGAATACAATCATTTCTGTTACAAACAAAACTAACATCTTAAAGCTTAGCTAACAAAACAATTTTTTCGCTGCGAGGCTTTGGTGCTGGAGCTTTAGGAGTAGGTGCACAGGACAGTCCAGTAGTATTTGGCTTAGGAGCTGGGGCTTTAGGAGTAGGAGCACAAGACATTTCAGTAGTGTTAGGCTTAGGAGCTGGGGCTTTAGGAGTAGGGGCACAAGACATTTCAGTAGTGTTAGGCTTGGGAGCTGGGGCTTTAGGAGTTGGAGCACAAGACAGTCCAGTAGTATTTGGCTTGGGAGCTGGGGCTTTAGGAGTTGGAGTACAAGACATTGTGTTAATAAATGGTTGGAGGATAGGTGCTGTATGGTGTTGATTTTAGCATAAATAAAAATGAGAAAAAGCAAGGAAGGCATGAAATATATATTTAAAAAAACTGGCGACATAAGACATGAAATTTTGTAGCATTACTCTAAACAAAATTTGCTTGCACGCTGTGTTTTTTATTTCATTTCATACTAAAGACGAGGTGAATAGAGATAATTTTTTTTGAAAAAATCATAGAAATAAAGTTTGAACCTTTTCAGTTTTATTTCAAACCCCCGGAGAAAGCTTGATAAGGGTAGCGATTGGTTCAAAACCAAAGAAGTCTGTAACTAATCAGAATTTGGTAGTGAATTTCTTGAAACTAACTACATCCTAGTATGACTGGAAAACGGAGATTACAATCGCATTCATTGTTGTAAAACCATTTCGTCATTATGTTTGAGTTGCTTCTTTTTTAGTAATAAAGTGGGCTTGAATATATCAAACTCTATAATAACTGCACTGTTTTGGTGATTTTCATGCATTACAGCCTGTTAAATTTCCAGAAATTTCTATTTCTTTGATAACAATCATATGAAAAGGGCCCTCGAGGTGGTCCTACATCTGTTCGTAATGACGTTGTTATCATTAAAATTAAAACTTTGTCAAAACTTCACAGACTACATAAGATAGGCTTCTAAATACAGGGGGTTCATTTGTTGCCGTATAACTCAATAAAGTCTTATGACTTAGAACTGATATTAGCAGATTAGTTTTTTGAAATTTTGGTTCCTTCAAAATCTGCTGTTTTTATTTTGTTGTTTATACAAAAAATGAAACTTTTGTTTAAGTACAATAAAAATAAAACTGATAATTGTTGCTAATTATTTAGTAACGACACTTTTTTCTAATAAAAAATAGATACATTAAAAAACAAAGCATTGTGCTATTTCTTTAAATAAAAACCAAACAAGGTTTGGGTAAATAAGCTTGTATTGCCAGTTTAAGAAACAGCTTGATTTCTGAAAAGATACTTCAGCATTTCTTGCTAACTCATCTCTCTATTTCCTTTTTCTAGTCAATATTCGAAATTCATAAGACCGAAAATTTTTCTACGTTTGTGAATACAAAAATTATTAAGTTTCTCTTAAATTGTAAATTATATGTAACAAAAGACGTTAAACTTTTATACCTTTCTTTTTCATAGAACTTATACCACTCATAAGTTATACATATTTGAACCTCAAACGAAATCATACAAGATAATTTGTTAAAAAGAAAACTTTCAAGTGCTTTGGATGTAACCGAATCCGTTTTCTACTTGCGTAACATAACAATGTTTAATTTCAATTGAAACAGTGTTTTTAAAATGGATACATGAACACTCTTAAAATATATAAATCATCATGAGCAAATCTTACAAAGAAAGATTTTTCCAACAGGATTTGTTAGTCCTTTAAAGCGTCTACATTGTGGCATAATGATAGTAATCTATTCGGTAAATTTTTATTGGCCTTTTGGGTTGGCAAAACTATTTTTTTATTCTTTTTTTTCTTTGATGCAACCCGGAAAGAAGTGAGGCTTTTATTTAATGAGGAGCTAAATAGATTTGTAAAAGATCAATATTTCAGTAGTATTTCCTAATGCGGAAATAGATAGGATTTTGATTTTATTGTTTATAGAAGTGACTACCTACTGGCTCTATGACATCACTTGTCATAGAATGTGTTACACAATTACTACATAACACCAGATAGTCAGGTCTTTTCCTTAGCAATTTCATAACACCAAATGTAAACTCATTAGTGGTACTTCCTGGCTTTTCGTACTTTCCTGATTTTCGTGAATTTTCAGCACATGTTTCGTTTCAGATAAGATGCAACCGATACGATCGTCTCCTGCCTCATCAACTTAAGCTTTTGCGAGCG
>JAKTYL010000204.1:0-25872 GCA_030578715.1 Magnusiomyces tetraspermus
TTTACGTGATCAGAAAGGGTGAGCTTATCATCAAAGACCTATACACTTTGGACAAGTCAGGAATCTACTACTATACTAAAGGTGTTTCATGGAGAGCCTACGTTGCTTGGGTTTGTGGTGTAGTGATCAACATGCCAGGGTTCGCAGGAGCTGCTGGCAGACCTATTCCAATTGGTGCTACATACATTTTCAACCTTGTATTTTTCGTTGGAATCATTGTCTCTTTTTCAGTGTATTATATCTTGTGCTTAATTTCTCCTCCTGCTGGACATAGGATGAAGGATAGCTGGGCATTGCCAAGTCCTGAAGAAGTAGACTTTATTGAAGGATTTACTAACGAGTCTGATCTTGCAGACTTTGAATCAGACACTGATTCTAGTTTGGCTAAAGATGAAGAAGTTAAAGTTGAAGAAAAGCCAGTTTGAAAGTTGGAATAACCAGACTAGTTTAGGTAATTATTGTAAGTATGCATGTAAATAGAAAAGGAAATCAGCTAGTTCAGAAAAAACCATGACTATCACATGATTTGAAAATATGACACTCACATGACTTCCACCAATCAATGATCTCTGCATACAAACCAATGCAGCCAATCACCGCCCACCTCCGGCCTAAAACTTTGTTTTCACCACCCTCCTTCAACTCTTTTTCACTCACACCTTTATACCCACCACTTATTTCCTAAGCATATTCACCATGTCTCAAGTCTTTAAGCGCGGTCTTTCTACTCTCATTCCTCCTAAGGTTGCCTCCAGTGCCGTATGTGACTCAAATATTTGCAATAAACTAATTCAGCGATATATCGGAACCATTTATTAACATTTCGCTCTTGCTGCTTTCATCTAGAACCTCGGTGCTGCCCCCAACGCTAAGCGTATGGCTAACGTTGTCAGCTTCTACAAGGCCCTTCCCCGTGGCAACGCTCCCGCCACCAAGCCTTCTGGCATCCTTGGCTGGTACAAGGCCAAGTACTTTGACAAGGGTTCTTCTGCTCCTTTGCTCCACCTCGTCATTGCTGGCTTGATCTTTGGTTATGCCAACGATTACCACTTCCACCTTTCTCATGAGCACGAGCATTAAAGAATTTAATGCTTATGTTTATGTATACATATATATATAAATTGTATTGTTTGATTCTTTGATACACGTAATTATAAATCCATTGACCTATTCTTCTCGTGCTTAATGTATAAATATCTACAATTGATCTTTTTCATCTATATTCAATGTTGATTGATAAAGATTAGTCATGATGTGTAATCATCAGAAACCACTACTGCCGTTGGGTCTGGAAAATTGATCTTTGAACCAGACATAATCCGAAAGTCAATTATTCACAAAGACGGGTAACCCATAATAGTTTTATCTGTGGAGAGCCAAATCAGTCATTTATAATTTTTTTTTATTTTTCGTATTTAATCTATTCCATACACTTATTATTAACTCAAACAAATGGTTTCTCAAAATCTTATTTTTGATCTTCCTTTTGAAGTCATTCGCCCTACCGACACGGGAAAATCTGACTCAAAGCTTTTAGCAGATCTCAACGCTGCTGCTGTTTCTAAAGAAAGACGAGGTAAAGCTCGTAAAAACCTCTACCCATTATGGACTAATCCTAAAATTAACATCACTGGCTGGAGTTTCCAAGAGTTTGATTACGGAAAGCCAAACATTCCACTAGCTTCTAATGCTCGTGGCTTGTTCACAATGCCAGTCGCCAAATCTGAAGGTGATGCGCAGAACGAGGAACGAATCGTTGTGCGTGGTTATGATAAATTTTTTAACATTAATGAACTCGCTTTTCTCAACTGGGACTGGATTGAAAAGAATTCAGATGGCCATTTCGAAGTCACTTCCAAGGAAAATGGATGCATTGTATTTATTTCAGGCTTAGAAGATGGAACTTTGATTGTTACAAGCAAAAAATCTACTGGTCCACAAGAAAACAAACCATATGAAGAAATCCATTCATACGTTGGTCAGAAATGGGTCTTGAAACATTTGGAGTCTAAGAACGTTGATGTAAAGGATTTTGCTAAACTGCTGTTTCAATTAAACGTTACAGCCGTTGGCGAACTTTGCGATGATGCATTTGAAGAGCATGTATTGGCATACCCACCAGAGATGTCTGGTATCTATCTTCACGGATTAAACTTGAACACCGACAAATTTATCACATACCCATTCTCAGCAGTCGAGGCTTTTGCCAAGATGTTTGGATTTGTTCCTACCGAATATTTCGTCATTGACGGTGTTAAAGAGCTCAGAACATTTTTGGAAGCATGTGCCGAAACAGGTACTTGGAAAAACAAAGAAGTTGAAGGTTTCGTGATTCGTTCGAAAATGAAGTTGGATCAAGACTCTACTTACTCAGACTACTTTTTCAAGTACAAGTTTGAAGAACCATATCTCATGTATCGCCAGTGGCGTGAGGTCACTAAGGCGTACTTGGCAGGAAAAAATCGTCAGGACATTAGCATCAAGAAAAACTTTGTATATACCAACAAATACCTGGACTTTGCCATACCTCTTCTTGCCCAAGACGAGGCTCTTCGAGAAAAATACCTTCATAACCACGGCATCATCGAGGTGCGCCAAAAGTTTCTTGCACATGTTGGCATCACTGGCTCTCAAATCATTGAAAGAGAACAAGAGCTTGAAAATGAACAGGCTAAAACGGCAACTCCCAAATACATTTTGGTTCCGGTGTCTACGATTGGTTGCGGCAAAACCACTGTTGCCAACGCTTTAACTAATCTTTTCCCTGCTTGGGGCCATGTTCAAAACGATGATATCACTCGTGCTCCCAAACCCTTAAACTTTGCGAAACGGTGTATGGAACATATTAGATATATCAATCCCTTGGTTATTGCAGACAGAAACAACCACCAGAAACGTGAAAGACAGCAACTGATTAAAGATATGGACGGACTGACTTCATACGGTACAAAGAATGTTTACATTTGTTTGAACTTTAGGCCAGAGTTCACCAAGGAAAAGAACACTGATGTTTCCAGCCAGATTTGGAACTTGACCACACGCAGAGTTTCTAAGCGCGGAAACAATCATCAAACAATTGACGCGGATTCGATGGACCGAGGAAAGTTAATGGGAATTATGAAAGGTTTTGTGTCTAGGTTTGAGCCAGTTGATACCAATTCTGAACCAGACAGCGAGTTTGACCTAGTGATTGATTTGGATTCTACTACAACTGATTCTTCTCGCAAAAACTTGGAGCTTGTTGTTGAACAAATGCACAAAAAGTACCCCAACTTGGTTCCGGAGATTCCCTCAAAGCAACAGTTAGATGAAGCATTTGAAAAAGCATTACAATACAAACCTACGACTACTAATGGTCGTTCTTCCGGCAAGGAAACCAAGAAGAAAGCACCTAGATACTACGCTGCTCGAATTGATGTTGGACCAAATGTTGACCAACTCAGCGAATCTCTTTCTAATGTAAGTCTTTCCAACCCACCTGAAAAGGAATCTGCAAACGACTCAAAAGCTTCAGAAAAATTTTCATACGCCAATGCTGCTGCATCGTCTTCATCACATTTTGACTCTGGATTTGCCCAACTAATCGAAAACATGTTTATAGCCAACCCTTCTGCCGACCGCTCCATGTGGGACAAGCTTAAGAAAACCGGAAGAGTTCAGTCTGAATTCCACATCACACTTGCACACAAATCCTGTCTTGCGGACCCTCAGAAAAAGGCACTATTCCAAGGATACAAGTGTGTCTACGACGCCGCACAGTTGCAAAAAGAAAACGGAGAAAAGAAAAACGAAAAGGATGAAAATATAAAGCCTGCTGATAGGAAGAAGCAAGCATCTAATGTTATCTCAGATCTCACCTCTTTGACAACTGATGTTGTGCTTAAGCACTTGTGCTTTGATGGTCAAATAATGGCTGTAGATGTGCAACTTCAGAATCCAAACAATTCAAGTGGTTTTGACAATGTGGAAATTGAGTGCTGTAACAAAGCTCCTCATATTACGATTGGAACCATCAATTCAAGTGTTCCTGCTGTCAAAGCTGGGCAAGCACTTGAAAAAAATGAGCCTACCTTAATAAAGATTCCCTGGAATATTGAACCAAAAGTCTTGAAAAAGCAGTTTGTTGCTGCATATTATTAAATAGTTAGTATTGAAATAGTAATTTAAAACAATAATAATAATGAATTACATTGTAATTATTTTAAAAGCATTCAATTATTTTCATCTTCTTCCGTTCCATCAGAAATGCTTAAAAGACCAAGATTTTCTTCAAAAACTGAGAATTCGGACCCATTATCTGATTGAAAGAAAAGATAATCAGAGAAATCAAATGTCTTGTTGCAGCTTTCGAAGCAATTAGCATCTTGAGAGAAACTCAGCCCTTTTCTTGCGTACTTTTGCCGCATACCTTCAACATCAATCATACCAAAATACATTTGAGAGGTTTCAGTGGGTCGGAAAAACATAAAGTCTTTGTCAATGCCAAAATTGTCTAGTTTGACTTTCTTATTTGTGTAATCTATAAAGTCAGTGAATGCCAAATACTTGAGGGTTGGATGATTGTAAACAAGCGGCAGCAGCGACATGTTGTTTAAAAGGTTCTCGGTTGAAAAGACTTGTAAATACTCAAGACTATTGAGAATGATAGACAGACGGAAGATATCACGCAGATACAAAATTCGCATTACCAGCAGCTCGTCTAAATGTTCAAACGTTGATCCTTTAATTGGAAACAAATTGGTCATGACCTCTTCAGTCTTTCCAAGAAGGCACCCAAGAAGCAATTCAGAAAAGTGAGAAAAATAGGGGTTGCTATCTAATTTATTCAAAGTAAACTTGGAAATGTTCATTGTATGAGCACGAGGACTCCAGCATTTTTCACGTACGACCGCAAGGAATGATTGAACCAGGCTGTGTCCTTGGCTGAAATCAATCTCTGGTTGAGTCAAATCACTGTCGTCACAAAAAGTAACATTCAAGTGTTTCAGATGAGATAAACCCATTAATTTTGAAAACTCAAAATGACAGTTATGACGAACGGGAACCTGTACTGAAAGCCTTGTAAGAAACTCATATCGGGAATCAATGCAGTCCAAATAGAAACTAGGGTTTAAGTCGTGCTCAAGAGATAATGACGTTAATTTGCGAGGAGTAACAATAAACAGTTTCAAAAACTGCTGACAAAATGCCCCAGCAAAATCTTCAGATATTGAAGAAGTAAAGGTCAAATGTGTAACCTTTTCAAGTTTAATAGGACTTTTTATCAATTCTCGTTCTTTCCCGTTTGTAAAATCAATTTCTCCAAACCCATCAACAGATATAGTCAATGAAAAACATTTGACGTTTTCGGGACAAGAGTCAATCACTTTGAGAAAATTAGGCCCTAACTCTACAAACAGATGAAAATATTTGATGCTGGTATTGTGTTTGAGAGATTTGAGCAACAGAAACATTTCAGGACTGTTGTCATTATCAGAAACACGAAACTTAAAAACAGTCAAATTTGGGAATGCGTCCAAGTTGGGATATGCTGGATTGATGCGAAAGCCTGCATCCAAAAACCGAATTGACTGGTCGAAACATGTAGGTTTATGTCTCTCTTGATGTGAAAACGGAAAAACATTGGGTGCAGCTGCTAACGCCTCAAAGTTACGAAGCTCTTCAGTGTAAGGCCAGTTCTCCATGATTACATGCCTCAGTTTTGGGAAATAAACAGGAAGATGAAAATAGGGCCACTGTTGATTTACCAAGTAATTATAAGCATGAAATGAAAAGGCCAAAACTTGGACATGCTCATAGGGAAACCACCTACATGCATTGGGAGAATAAAACATTACCGCCGAAATACCAATAAAACGCTCCTTGGGAGGTGAATTTTGTTCCACCGATACGTAGCATTGCTCATAAACGAATTTTGGGTAAATTTTCCGGAGTTGGACGCAGAGCTGTGAAAGTTTCAAAAGCTCCGAGGCTGCAAGATAGTTTACAAGTTTTGAGTGGACATAGTCAGGTAAATCGTGTAATGTGCGTGCAGATAATAGTGATTCTTTGTTTAAGGATTTTTTAAACCTGGAGCTGATTTGAGGATTGAGTGTTTTAGAGTTGGTTTGTTCATTTGATATCATTGTATTTGGTGTAAACTATGAATCTGAAAAACAAAATTTGAAAAATTCACGAGACAGGTAGTACTGCAGTCACGTGTAGATATTCTTTATCAGACGTGACTTTGTGTATAAATGACCAATGGCATTATTCGCTTGTCTTTTACATTTAAAGTAGAAAACAGTAAGAGCATCTCGCGTTTCTTTCTATTAGACTGGCTTTTATTTAAAATTAAATCAAGTTCATTCCTTGGATTATTATTGACAATGATCTTTTTATTGAACTGCTCAAGTTTAGTAGACATTTACGCTTCAATATGCGCCTCTTTGAAAACCCATGCTCTAGTCATTTCGATGACAATCTTTCAACTCAATTTATTCAAGGGTTATAGAATTATATAATATAGGTGTTGCGACTATCATTTTACATGTCATCATACATAACTTTAACAATTCTTAGATTGTGTCTATCTCAGCCCAAACATGAGCCCTAATGCTAGCTTACGAGGAACAGGGAAACCATTATAGGACAAAAGCCTTCCCAACTCATCTCACTTGACATTATCAATACGTATTTTTTTCAAAGGTTTCTAATCCCTCTTATCAGCAACAAGATGATAGTCTTTGGAACTAAACAAACCAGTAATTGCACGAATATTACTAGAAGGAATATTGTTGAGAGAATTGTACTATTATAACTACGTCAAACGAAAAATACATTTTATGTTTGTTATAAAGCCTAACTTGTATCTCTTTCAATTGCAACTTCTAGTTCAAAAGGCAAAATTAAATAGTTGAATTTATGGCATATTGGCTGCAATTAGAAAACCAAACTACCACCAAGATGCAAAAATTCTTGGCGGTTGTTCTGGAACACTGATCAAAGTTCATTATTTTTTTTTTGAAATAAAAGGAAAAATTGCAAATGGAAAATTTATACCCAAGCTCAACCCGAACCACCAATTCTGCTCAGGAAATGTTTTGTATGATGTGCACATATGGCAGTCAGTATTACTTCATAGATATATAAATAGGCTACTCAAATGCGATACCACAACTCAAAAGAAATCATGTGACAACTGAGTTTACCAAGATCCCAAACTATAATCAAAGTCAAACTCCTATTGGCTATAATTATTAAATTTTTAAACTTGTTGAATTCACCGTTTGAAATATAGAACAACGGGGCTTAAATGTCCAACAAAAATCAATATGCAAATGGAATTTTTTTGGTTGTTCAAAAATAGGGATATTCTGAACGAGCTAAGTTAATAAATTCCCGCCATAGTCCCCAATTGGCCCCCAGTTGAATTCATTTATGGATCAAGAAGCTGCTAAACATCAACTAAAGTTAGACAAACTAAAGCAATTCAGAAAGTTGGACAAAATTTATGCCGTGCTGGAATATAGTCATATAGCAATTTTTAATTACCACAACGGAAATATTGAAGGAATATGTGTTTTTTTTATATCTACTAATTGACTCGTTTCATGGTCATACGTCGCGAATTCGCTATCAATGTTTTACTAATATGACATACATATGGAAAAACAAAGACGGGCCCGACCAGGATCTGTAAACCGACCAGTATTACCAGTACGGAATATGTATGGAAACGCTGAACTCCAGTTGCTATACTAATGAAGCTCAGCACCGAGCCGTGATTGACTATTTTTATGCTGCAGTCAGTCTCAATAAACCTGTATTCACCTACCAATACTTGAAAACGGCCAACGTTGGGCCATCATCCACCAAACAGTACTCCAAGTCTATATACTTAAAGCTCTCACGAGTTCTGAGTTTGGATACAGCGCAATGTTAGTATGTGACAAGAGTGGAGCACTTGTTACAATTGATTTTTTGTTTAAACTAAAAGTATCAGTCGACAACGGAATTTTTGCACAGGCTGGCCCAGCAGGTAGAAAAGGAAGATTTCCAGGTAATATATGGTATTATCCTAAAGGTTATTCGCCAACAGGAAATACAGGTGGAGGTTCAAGCGGCGACTATCTTTCTCTGTTAAAGTGTTTGGACCAGTCCGGATAAGCAATGAATACTGATATCAGTTGCACAACTTTCAGGCTTATGTCTTTACAAGGAAATGGTGGTCACGTAACGGTAGGAGCAGATTCATGTGCAATTATCAATGAAGCATTCACTTGCGGTCCTAATATTTTTCCAACATTGTTCAGCTACGACAAAACACGTTTTGGCTTGATATTAGGAGTCGACGGTGCTAGCATTTGGAATTTTGTGCCATCAGGAGATGAAAATTCTGGTCCTGGTTTGTTTGGATCTGGCGAAAGCAATGTGCAGCTTTTTATGGGCGTAACCAATAATTAAAACGGTAAGGATATATGATTAATTTAGAAACGATTATTATAGTTTGTGGAAATCATTAAATAAAGTGTGATGTGCAATAATTATAGTAAGTAAGATATGAATGACTAAGTATGAAAATAGCTAATAGATTATTTGTATAAACAGTTCAATCATTTTTTGGATACACTGCAAAAAGGGATAAAAACTAGCCATTACTTGTAAAACAGCCCAGGCCCAAAAATATATCTTGTAACTATTGATCATAACACTACGAATCTACATTGGATTGCGGAAGGCTCACCATACAGTTCAGTTCCAGACATCAAGTAATTTAAGTTGTAAACCACTCAATTGTGACTCTTGATTTAATGATTAATACCCAATAGCCACTGAGAGTTCAGTAAGTCCCCGACATAATATCTTAAAAGTACTATATTTATAGTGAATATCATGAAATGCATATAGTGAAAGTATCAGTTTGTTATTGAAAGATAACGGTGATTATGCAAAAAAACGTTAAACAAAAAAGCCGATATAGTGGTCCGGACAGGAACAGAGAGTTCTTGTCAACGAAGAAAAGGTCCCCGGTGCTATAAGGAGGAACTAAAGTCATGAGTAAGCAACTCGTAGTTTTGGCATAGTAACTGTAGACTTAATTTGAATCAACCTTTAACCCTCGAAGCCTAGAATTTTATTTGTTTGATATCCACAAGTAGACTCATTTAAAAGCTACAAGAGTATTTTCATTATCGATATTCTATCTTTTTTTTCATTTCGTTTCGATTCTTTGTCAAAAAAAACTAAATAATATCTTTAAGATTTGTTATAAACGCATCACAGAATTACTACAGGGTTGTCAGCTCAACATACATGAACCAAGTCACTGGTCTAGAGGGTGGGATTATGCATTTTGGTAGAAGATCCTATATGCAATACCACTTTGAAGAGTGTTCCATGAATATGCACAACCTTTTGTATTAACATCATTGATGCTTTTTTCTTCCTACCCAGCGTTCAGGTTACATTGTGGCTATCCTGGCTTCTTTGGTTAAGCCAGAAACAGAAGTTGTAAAAAAACAAAAACACATCACATGATTTTTGCCTCAGTAAAAGAGACAGGGGCTAGAACTTTGTCGTCGATTCCAGCCTAAAACGGCATTACTTGTGCTCAAATCACCAAGGTATTGGTCATTAATCATAGCAGTAGTATAATCTTACTTAAATAGTAGCACGTATTTAATATGTACGACGTTCTATCAAAGGCATGTATTGTTGATATCGAATGCTTTTAAATTTTGGGTATTGAATTATTCCACCTTCAAAAATACGACAATACAAAAAAAAAAAAAAAAAAAAAAAAAAAAAAAAAAAAAAAAAAAAAAAAAAAAAAAAAAAAAAAAAAAAAAAAAACTTGAACAGTAGGTTGGGCCTACTTCCAAACAAGGACCAAAATTTCAAAATAGCTACTACTACATTCTGACAAGACGGATATATATTTGAATTTAATAATTTTTCAACTCCTGTACTGATTTTCGTGCACAGCATGAGACCCTTGAGTAAATCACATTCATCAACCAGTCTTATTACTATTGTGATATTTTTGCATGGAGCTTAGCTCTTGTCACTGTTGTTGTTGAGCCTCAAAGTGTTTTCAAACTCGTCCTTGCATGTGAAGACCAAGATAAACCAGCTAAATATGTGTCGTCTCTGCTGACCTCTTCATCTCGCCAAAAGTGCAACCTATTGACTAAAAACGGTTCACCAACATGCTCGTTAGACTCAGGTTCTACTTGATGTTATAAAGGGCCTAATGAGAGATTTGTGGCATCTCAGGCTTGGTACTATAACCCACCCACTGGCTCTGCTGACGAGTTTACTTTATTCGGACGTAGAGCTGGCACTTGCGGTGCAATATCTATTGAATTATGCTACCCTGACTGGGAAATCGCTAATAACAGAGGCTTGCTTTCACAGAACAGGCCTAATACATTGCTGCAGTCAGTCTCCATAAAACTGTATTCACCTACTGATCGAGCCAAAGGAGGAGGTACACATTTGTCGAGCAAGAAACGCCAAATCTGCTGATAATGTCTGGCAGTGTCCGTCAATTCCATGTGCCGTAATCGATTGGAGGCTTTTCGTGTGGACTCCGGTGCTTCTCGTACTACATTAGCCTACGAAATGAGAGACCGTGATCCGGCGGCCATCTGAATTGACGGGTCCGATAGTTGGTATATACGACCAGGACCGGGCCAGGAACCCAAATAGAATCTTGTTTGGCCAAGCACCAGGCTCTTTTGAATTGAGGATGGTTCGATGTCAAAAGTGATGGTAGGATGGTTTTTGCAGAAGTCATAACCTGCAAGTTTTGACGCACAACTAGAGTAACAAAAACTGAAGCCCAGGATAATGTTTCGCTAAACGGTTTTTTTTTTTTTTGCAATGATTTTTATAATTTTGTCAATATATATAGAACAGAAAGGTTTACATGCCAAAACACCATTTATATATATATATATATATATAAATGTGTGCCACCAGGAATTAAAATATGCAATATCTTTTGTACAATTTTATATGCCCAACTGGTTCTACAAAACTCGCACTTTATTTTTATTAAAACCAGGCAGATCAAATTAAACATTTTTCCCCACGCTTTGAAATGATCCAAAAAAGGAAATATTAAGGTTTTTTTTCCAACTGTTTTTGATTGAGGTGTATAGAGATCTATCTTACTAATTGTCATAATTTCAATGGGTCCAAAGTCTCACTTTAACTAGGGCTTTTTTTTTTTTTTTTTTTTCACCTATTCAATGTGTACAAGTTCTATAACTGTTGAATAAATTGAATTGAGTTCAATGTAGCCAGAAATCTCATTACATTTTTTTACTTGAAATACCCAAACTTGAGAGTCCAAGCATTTATTACCAAAAGTTGATGCTGGCTCCTTCCTCTCCTTTGTTTTCATTGTCTTTTTTTTTTTTTTTTTTTTTTTTTTTTTTTTTTTTTTTTTTTTTTTTTTTTTTTTTTTTTTTTTTTTTTTTTTTTTTTTTTTTTTTTTTTTTTTTTTTTTTTTTTTTTTTTTTTTTTTTTTTTTTACTGGTATTTTTTTTGGTGCGTTGTTCTTGTTTGTTGTGTTTTTAACTTGTCACACCCGTAATTGGCCAGCCTTGGATCACCAATCAGGTCTCTCTACTCTTTCTCCTTCGTGTCTCGATACTCCAAAAAAAAGGTATAAAAGTAAAGTAAAAATTGAGTAAAACAAAGAAATAACGGCCACTTGTTCCAAAAGTTGACACATCGACACAAAAGACGCTCCTTACATACATTCATTTTTTTTTTTTTTTTTTTTTTTTTCCATCAAGAGAAAGAGATTCAACAAGCACAAACACAGATTCATACGCACATTGACATTTTTCAAGCGACACGTCTATGGTCCCTGAATTCCGTCAACACGTATTGAAACAAAATTGTCACATTCTTGGGCAAACACAATTGTAGACACAAAGGACAAAAACAAACAAAAAAAAAAAAAAAAAAAAAAACAAATGATGACCAAACATCTTTTTGCCATCTTTTACCAAAACCATCCTTCCAGAAAGACCTACTTGTAGCACTCCAACATCCACTAGAACCTTGGCCTATCCAAACTTGCTCCTAGAACTAGTCATTATCAATTATCAAAAGCACAGATATGCCACTTTTTGTAGAAAACAAAAATCAAAGCTCAAGAACCCAAGTGAAATACAAGAAACTACAATGTACACAATAAAATAAATAATAAAATAATAAAATGAAATAAACTATATTTTTTTTCTACTAAAATTGTTTTTTTTTTTTTTTTTAACCTGCTAAACTAAAAAAATATAAAATAAAAATAAATTGTAATCATTATAATCATCGATCCTTCATCCATTAAATTCACTTCATACTCTTCCTTCTAATCCTTCCACATATCATGTCTTATTTTGTCCTTCCTTCCTTCCTTTCTTTACACGCCAGCTCTGTCCGCCAACTTTGAAATCCGGGCAGCCTTCACCAACGGCGCAAGGTTTCTCACACTATCCGCATTCTTCAAAAACTCGTGCTGCAGCAGCTCGCTCGCATTGGCTCGCTGGTCCACATCCACCTTCAGCGACCAATCCAAAAAGCTCGCAAACGCAGGCGACTGCGCTTCGGGGTCTTTGAGTTGCGGCGTGCCAAGAGTTACAATCAGGTACAACGCGCGGATTGGCTGCTCGTTCAGGTACGGCGGCTCGCCTTCAATCATTTCAATCGTCATGATACCCAAAGACCAGATGTCGATTTTGGGACCGTACTGTTTACGAGAAACAACTTCAGGGGCCATCCAGTAAGGTGTGCCAACCATGGTCGTACGCTTGGAATTGCTTTCGTTAATCTGTGCGCAGAAACCAAAATCGGTCAATTTAATGTCGCCGCTCATCGACAGCAAAATGTTGTCAGACTTGATATCGCGATGGATAACGCCTTTGGAATGCAAATGGTCAAGGCCTTGCAACACTTCACGGCACACAGCACCAATCTGGCCTTCAGTCATCATGTTGTAGGTAACAACGTCAGTCAAACTGCCACCTTCCATGTACTCCATAACAACCCACAGGTATCCGTGCAACAGGTACGAGTCAATAAAGTTGACAATGTTGCGGTGCGAGCTTTCCTTCATCACAATAATCTCGTTGATAATCAGCTCCTTCTTGGGCTGCTGCTCCAGGTTCATTTGCTTGATGGCGACGCACTCGTTGGTCGTCGTGACGTGTGCAGTGTACACGCCGCCAGACGCGCCCTGGCCAATCTTTTGCAAGTTCTTGTACTTCTGCGTAGGATCTTCCGGGTTACAGATGCGGCCAAGTTGCTGAATAACTTGTGCGTCACGGCGACGACGTGCTTCGCGACGTTTCGCAGCTGCGTTAGGATCTTTGGCAGCTGACCCAGCGGCACTGGATGACGCTTGGATGGGTCCGCCAACAGCTCCTTGAGTCGCCTTTTGGAGTTGAAGAAGTTGTTCTTGTTGCTGCTGCTGTTGTTTAGCAAGTTCTTTTTGGACTTGGTGTTGTTGCTGTTGCTGTTGTTCCAAACGGCGTTGCTGCTGTTGTTGGAGTTGCCATTTTTGTTGTTGAATAGAAAGACCTTGAGATTGTGATTGAGGCACGGGAGGAATATGCTGTTGCTGCTGTTGCTGGAGGCGAGTGTTTAATTGGCCACTGCTAGGTTGGCGTTGGAGATGCTGTTGCTGTAAAGGACTAAACAGCCCAGCCGGTGCGTCAGTAGTAGTCTGATTGTTATCTCTATTACTGCGAACCGATGGGACACCGAGAGGAGGTGCTGGTGGAGGCCGAGGAGGCGGCATAGTCGAGTGAGACGGTTTTTTATTGTTATCAATACTGTTATTGGTGTTGATGCTGTTGTTATTGATGTTGGTATTGTTATTGTTGTTATTATTGTTTGAGGCTGTTAATGTGCTTTGGTTTGAAACATACTGAGAATCATGTACTTGTTGAGTTTGTAAAGGTAAAGTGGAAGTTTGAGAATTATCAACAATTCCAGTTTGTAACGAACTCAAGTCAAACGGAGGCAGAGCTGGGACTCCATTAGCGCCTGGAGTAATTGTAGTTCCAGTAGATGTTGAAATGGTATTGGAACTAGGAGATTTAGGGATTCCAGGCGGTTTAGGAGCAGGTCTTGAAGCGATGAAGGGGGTATTGTTAGAGTTGTTACTGATATTAATATTATTATTATCATCATTTTGCGCCGAACTCGAATCTTTAATACTGTCTGATCTCTTTCGTAACGCACTTGCCAAATCCTTCACACTTGTAGATCTTGATCTTGATCCCGAATCTTTTTTCTTGAATGAGTCCATAATACTATTAGATCGCGATCGCGATTGTGAGGGTTGGGATTCATGGTTATTGGAAGAAGACGGTGTTTTAGGAGTAGCTTGAGAAGACGGTTTATTAAATGAAAAGTAGTCTCCATTGTTATTGCTATTAGCAGTCACAGGAGTCGCAAGTGACGGTGTTTGTAAATTGTTCGTGTCAATCTTCAGCGGGTTTGTAGTTTTGGCTTTACCCATTTTTTCCCACACATGCGCGTCCGAGTCAGTCGGCGCACTGGTGAAAAAGGCCATAACGTCGCGCACCGCTTGAGGATGCTGTTCTGCTTCTTTGCGACTAATGCCACTGTCCGACAACAGTTTCTCCCACTCTTTGGGCATGCCGGTAAACTCGCCCGTGTCATAGTCGACACCGACATGTGTCACGACCTTCATATCGTACGGCTGCGAGATCTTGATTGTACCAATGGAAGTGTCGATGCTTGTAGAGTTGTGGTTGTGGCTATGGTTGCTGTTGCGGCCGCTGCTATCACTGTTGTTGGAAAAAGAGCTCGAGTTTCCGCTCACTCGGCGTGACCCACTGGACTGGTCACCGCCACGCATGCTGCTGACAATGTTACTAAACACGCCCTTCATTGTTTTGGATCGCGCACGGCCACTCTTGCGCTTAGGGTTGTCTATAGCGCGTTCACCAGGAGATTGGGATTTGTTGGTGGCAGTGGCAGCAGGAGAGTGCGATTTGTTTGCAGGAGAAGGAGAAGATGAGGACTTTAAAGATTTGGGAGTTTCTTGGGCAGAAGAACGAGAAGAAACTTTTGAAGAAGAAGAAGAGGATTGCTTAGAAAAAGAAAGGTCTAAAGCAGTGGATGGGAGCTGGGAAAAGTCAGTTGAAGAAGAATGGTTGGTGGAAAAAAGATGGTCAGAAGAGCTGTTTGATTTTAGTTTTCCAGGGGTCCATGGAGCTGACGAATAGGGTTGAGAAGAAAACTGTTCATTTTGGAGTTGAGGAGTGATTGGAGAAAGGGCAGCATTATTTCTCTGCGTGCTTGTTCTGTTTTGATTATTAGAATCTACAGATTGAGAGACTAAAGAAGTGGACGAAGAAACTGATAAAGACGAGAGATGAGTAGTAGACCGATCAGCACTTTTTAAAGGAATAGGAGGCGTTTTAGTTGATGACGACGAAGAAGAGGAAGAAGACGATGAAAACGAGGAGGTGGCGTTGTGGTTGAGAGGAATGTTATTATTATTATTATTATTATTATTATTATGATTATTATTGCTATTGTTTTGACGAGTGGGAGGAGTTTTTTGTTTGGATAACGGGTTGTGATAGGGGGTCTGAGGATGAGATTTAGCAATAGTAGGGGCGTGCATAGTAGGAGGGAGTGCGGCGGAAGCAGCGCCAATAGTAGATGTGGTATTGTCGCTGTTGTGAAGGCCGGTACTGACAAAATTATTATTATGTTTAGGAGACGGGACAGCGGTCTTGACAGAAGCCGGAGACGTGACGAATTGGTTAGAGTTGCCAGGAGTAGGGGTGTTTAATTGGTTTTGCGGGAATCCAGAAACAGTAGGTGTTTGAGACGAGTTGAAAGTAGGGGGAGGTAGCGAAGAATGGTTGGTTACTCCTTCAACAGGAAGATGTTTCAGATTTGAAGAAAAGGAGGTTTGGTCGTTTGTTGGAGGCGACTCGTATTCTTGGAAAATGCTATTATGGTCTTCATAATCATCATCGTCGTTGGAGTTGTTGCTGTAATGGTTGTTGGTATAGTAATTATGATGGTGTTCATCATCATCAGAAGATGAAGGATCAGTATCTATGATAGTAGTTTGAGATCGATTGGGATCATTGTAGCGGGTATTATTAGAAGAGCTGTTGTATATGTGGGAATTAAAAGTGATACCTTCTTTTAGGCCTATTGAAGAGTTAGTATCAGAAAGTCTACTGGTGTTGATGAGTCCAATATTCATACCTTGATTATTTGAATTGAAATCCATTGTTGATTATTTCCACAAAAAAAAGAAGCGAAAAGAAAAACCTCTTCTTTTCAGAAACCTTTTTTTTTTTTAGTTTTTGGTTATTGATTGAATTGAGATTGTCAAGATGAAGTTAAATAAAGAATTATTGAGTAATTATCAATATTTCAACGTCTTGTTTTTTGTTCTTTTTGTTTGTTTATTAAATTCAAAAAATAATAATTATGAAAATACAAAAAAAAGAAAAAAAAAAAAAGAAAGAGGGAGAAAGAAGGAGAATGTGTGTGTGTAAGTTGAGTGATGTTTTCAGTGTTTGTATTTGTGTAATAAAGAAGAAAAAAAAAAAAAAAAATTTTAAAAAAAAAAAAAAAAAAAAAAAAAAAAAAAAAAAAAAAAAAAAAAAAAAAAAAAAAAAAGTTTTAAAAAAAGGGAAAAAATAAAAACAAAAAATAAAAAAAAAAAAAGTCACTAATAACTCAAAACAAGCACAACTAAAAAAAAAAAAAAAAGCACAAGAGAAAACGTAAAGAATGTGTTAATTTAGTACAATATTAGAATTAACATGTATAATTTACTAGTTGATATACTAGCAAGTTGCTCTTGGGTATATATTAAAAGCAATAAAAACAAGCAACAATTAGGTATCAAAGTATCGATAATAAGGAAAAATGTCTTGTTTCAAGTGCTTCAACTCGACTTTCTGGACGATTTTCTTTTTTTCAAAACCTCCTTTTTATTAAAACTTTTTAAATAAAGCTGCTTTGAAACCTTTCAGGTCAGAACCATTAAATCTTTCAAGACTATATTAAAGGATCGCTAGATTGTTTAGAGGTTTTTGTTGATATACTGAAACCTTTTTGGTATCCGATCTTGACATATACTTGAATATATCGCAATGAATCTGTGGTATTTTAATATCTGAAAGTGCAACTTGGATGTACTTGAATATAGATAATAATAATAATAATAATAATAAAAAAAAAAAAAAAACCCTTACAACAAGTAGACGATAAGAAGGGAAAAAAAAAAAAAAAAAGCAATTGAAACCAGGAAACTTCCTGCTATTTATTCATTTAATGACAGAATTCCATTCTACTGACTTGATTTGTTTTTTGACAAGCAGTAGCAACCGTCTCCTACAATCTCCTACAAATTCTCTCGTTGTCTATTCTCATCTCAACTGTGGATTGTAACTCGTGTGTGGTTGTCAATTCCCAAATCTCGATAGATTTGGACATTCACACACGTAGACTTTTGTACCTACTTTCAGAGTCACTCGTTTAATCTGTTACACTTGTATTACGCTTGTGTTACGCTTGTATTACACTTACTTGTTACTTTTATTTACGCGTGCTAAATAATTAATAATCAATCGTGTATTTTCTTTTTTTGCCGTGTGACGAAAAAAGGAGGTGCTGTGTCATGTGACACAATCTGCATGCACACTCTTCTACACACGAACCCTTTCCCATGTCGCTTCCATGGGGGCCTTGCGGTGAACAACAATCCTGTGTGTGATACACGCGAATGACACTTTCAGACATGCTTCTTTGCGCAGCCTGTCATTGCATGCCAGAAGTAGAAAACAAAAACAAAAAAAAAAAAAAAAAAAAAAAAAAAAAAAAAAAAAAAAAAAAAAAAAAAAAAAAAAGAAAAAAAAAAGAAAAAAAAAGAAAAAGACAGAAACTTTAAAACATTAGTGCATGAAGTAGATGCCTTTTGTGTGCCGTGCTGCTGTTTTAAAAAATATATATATATACATGTCAAATAAAAAAATAAAAAAAAAGTCGCAAGCAGATCTTGGTATCAGGGTTAGGGTGCGGGTTAGGGCCAATAGTTAAGCATGCAGGCTTATAACCCAAGTCGTAAGGCTTAACTTTATCAGCCTTGTTACCAGGTAAACTCGTTACGGGCACGCCGAGTCTGGCCTAGTTGTGAAAAATAACTAGTTGTTGAAATGTAGCTATAAAAAATAAATAAATAAAAACCATCACAACGAGATAGTAATGATCTATTCCAAACTTCTCTCTATCTCTATATTTACTCGTTGTTTTTGATTGCCACTATTTATACCAGGTCCTCTTCTCTCTTTCTCTCTTTGTTTTTCTTTCCGCATTAACTCATTAATACAATCTCCGCTACATATATCATCCTTTCTCAAACTACCTAGTTTCAGAAACTTGACTTGTTGTATTTAATTTTTAAAAACAAAAATTCGTTTATACTTGCCCGCCCTTGATGAAACTCGTGTTCAATTCCAAAACCAGTTTATGCTCGGGCCTCGTGCTGCTGTTTGCACACGCAGTGAGTGCTGCTGTTCATCCTATTGAAATAAAAGGCCGCCATTTTTTTGATTCCATTACGAAGGAGCCTGTATGTTTTGAACGAAACGTTTTTTTTTTTTTTTTTTTTTTTTTTGATACTAACCAAACCAACTCTTTGCTTTAGTTTTTCATCAAAGGCGTCGATTACCAGCCAGGAGGGTCGTCTGGATTCTTGGGCCACACCGACCCTCTCTCTGACGCCAATACGTGTGCGCGCGACATTTTCCTTTTCCAGCAGCTAGGCATCAACACTGTGCGCGTGTACTCTGTGAACCCCGACCTGAACCACGACGAGTGCATGACGATGCTGGCCAACGCCGGCATCTATCTTGTGCTCGACGTGAACTCGCCTGTGCCCGGGCAGGCCCTCAACCGGTACGAGCCGTGGACCACCTACAACGAAAACTATGTGACGCACTACCTGAAGGTGGTGCACCAGTTTGCGGGCTACAACAACACGCTGGCGTTTTTTGCGGGCAACGAGGTTGTCAACGACGACGTGTCGGCCAAGGCCAGCGCCCACTACCTCAAGGCCGTGGTCAGGGACATGCACGTGTACATGAAGAAGAAGGCGCCCCGAGTGGTGCCCGTTGGGTACTCTGCGGCTGACGACTTGCGGTTCCGAGTGTCGCTGGCCAAGTACATGGAGTGCGGCGACGTTGACACGGCTGTCGACTTTTATGGCGTCAACTCGTACCAGTGGTGCGGCCACCAGACGTTTGAGACGTCTGGGTTCAACGTGCTTGTGAATGACTACCAGGACTACTCGCTGCCCATCTTTTTGTCTGAGTACGGGTGCAACGCCGTGATGCCGCGGCTGTTTCAGGAGGTGGAGGCCGTGTACTCGGAGCAGATGACGGGCGTTTTTTCGGGCGGCCTGATTTACGAGTATGCGCAGGAGCCGAACAACTATGGGCTGGTGGACATTGACGAGGCTGGCGTGGCGCACATTTTGCCAGACTATGACACGCTGCGCGCCAAGTACAATTTTTCCGACGTGTATTATGACTTTGCGAAGGACGTCACGGTGAAGCGGCCGGCCATGTGCAAGACGAGCTACTCTGGCCTGGGGGTGCTTGAGAAGATTCCTGAGTGTCCGATCCCGCAGGTGTTTGAGACGGGTGTGGACGGAGTCCCGCTTGGCCAGTATGTGGAGAAGATTAAGATTAAGTATGGCAACAGCACTGGGTTTCGGATTGTGGGAGCGGACCAGCGGGAGATTGAGGACAAGCGGATCCGGGTCACTCACGACTGGCGGAGCGAGATGGCTATTCCGAAGCCGTGGAAGGAGCTGAAGGCCTATGCCAATGTGAAGGCCCCGGCTGTCGAGCCGGAGCCGGTGGGCGAGCCGGTCCAGAAGAACAAGCCGGTTGAGCAGGTTGGCGAGACTGGCCGGGGCGCCGAGGCGACGGAGAGGGTTGCGGATGTGATTGCGCCGCGCGGGCGGGAGAAGGCTGCGGTGGTGAATCGGTCGCCGTTGCTGTTGGACGTGTTTGGGCTTGCGTGGCTGCGGTCGGTGTTGGTTGCTGTTTTGGTTGTTGCGCCGTGTGTCGCGTTTTTTGTGTGGTGAGCCGTGTACGGAGCCGTGTACTTTGTGTGTGTAGTTTTATAGATGTGTGTGTGTAGTAATTGAAGCGGGTGTTTAAAATATTGTGGCACGGGGTCATTTCACGAGCTGGGATTGTTTTTTACCGGGTAGCGCCAGTGGCTGCCCGTGTCGGCGCCGTGTTTGTGCCGTGTTTTGCCGTGTTTTCGCCGCACGGCCCTTGTGCCGCATTCTCGTGTTTTTGCGGTTGATGTCGGAGCCTGTCTCTTTTTGAGTCCCAGGCCCGCCAGCAGTCCAGGGCGTAGAGTGTAGGCTTTTTACCGACTGAGCTTTTGCCACCACAAGCACACACACGTTTTCTCTCCTGCGGGCGGTTAAACCCATGCGTGTCTTGGTCTCCTCCCCCCGCCGATCCGGAGTTGTTGATAGGCCGACCCAGGCTTTGCCGGCCCAGACTGCCGACAAATGAAAATGCCCGCCCACCGCGTTGATGCCGAGCAACACGCACACACGCACACTGGCCAAACATACAAAAACGGCATGTATGGAACACACACACACACACTACAAGAAAAAAATAAAATAAAAAAATTTTCTTGTCAATGACGTGTCCCGCCCGGTCCACCCCGGGCGCTTCTTTTTTTTTTTTTTTTTTTTTTTCGATCGTTTTTTTTTTTTTTTTAAAAAAACAAGAAGGGCGCGCGGGTCCAACTCGGCCTTTTTTTTTATTTTTATTTTATTTTTTTTCAAGCTCCTCTTTTTCTTTCTTTTTTTTCTCTCGAATAAACACTCTTGAAATATAAAACTGCCAGTTGTTGTTTTTTTCTTTTCAACAACAGCATTTCTGTAAAACGTTTCTGTGTGTGTGTGTGTGTGTGTGTGTGATTTCATCGTCCAATTGATCCACCCCTCTCCCCCAGGAATATGACTGCACAATCACAGTCTCAACAATCCGGACTGCCTGGAGGCATTCCTACTCTTTTGTCACAGCCATCATCATCATCAACTCAGCAATTAAACCAATCGGTTAACCAGCAACAACACATCTTGAGTCATCAGATCTTGAATCATCAACCTTTGCTTTCGTCCTCGGATTCGGCCCCAAATACTGTCTCCAGCCCGGCTCCATCTCAGCAGCCGATCCCGGGTCAAATGCAGCAGCAATCAACCCCGCCGCCTCAACAACATCAAATCCTCCCATTCTCTTCCTTCCAAGCCGTCAACAAGAAAAGTGCCGGACAACAAGGTGAAAACACGTTTTATAGGACCCAGTTTCCCAGAATGCAAAACGGACCGTCTAATAACAACAACAGTAATAATACCTCGAAAGAAGGCACTCCGCCAGCAGCAGCAGCAACAGCAACAACAACAACAACAACCGGCGCTTCTTCACCCGCAACTGGCGGCACGGCTTCTACCCCCGCCGCCCCTGCTCCAAAACCTCCGGCTCCTTCAACAAATCCAACCCGCTCCTCCTGGGTCTGGAAGTACTTTGTCCAAACCCCCGAAAACGCGTTCCGTGTGCAATGCCAGTTTAGGCCCAGCAGCAGCGGCGGCACTGGGGATATTTGCGGCGTAGTCCTGACTCGCGACAAAACCGGGTCGACGGGGTCAATGTGTAGACATTTGAGCAGAGTGCATCAGCTGATCCCAAGCAACCACACCGGGAACGCAGCAAGCACCGCCAGCAGCAACAGCTCCGCTAATAGTGCAGGAACCAAAAATACCAGCAACGGCAACAATACCAACTTGAAATCCTCAGACGCGGAAAAAAGACCGTTGGAAGGGTCCGACACCTTGGCAGCAGGTGCCGCCGGTCCTGAAAAGAAAAAGAAAAAGAAAAAGGTCAGCAGCAGCAGTCGGGCGACACCCGGCGCTGCCAACGGGTCTGGACACGTCAACGGCACCAGCGGGGCTGCGGGCAGCGGAGCCCACAACAACAGCCTTCCAACATTCACTCCCAACTACATTCTGTCGCACGTGTTGCCCTACTACATTGAGACCGGAATCGCGTTTTACGAGCCTGATTTCCATAGACTGCAGTCGCATCTGCTGGCAACTCTTCCAATCAACAAGAGCGGTGCCGGCAGCAATGCTCTCAACTGCTTGCCGCCCCAGCTGCACTCCTACTCGGCGTTCAGTGCCTATGCTTCACAGCTGCATTCAACTCTTTTCCAGTCTGTGAAAAACGAGCTGGCCGCCGCACCTGGCCTGATTTCGCTGTGCTGTGGAATGTGGTCGCCTTCGTCGCCAGCCCTCAGCTCGTTGAAAAACAGGCCTGCCTCTACAACAGCCCGCCCCACCGGCCAGCTGCTCGTGGTGACGGCCAGATACGTCGACGCCAACTGGCAGCTCCGCCGCCTGCTCCTCAAACTCGTGCCAGTGGCCTGGTACTCCACCAGCGTCGTCGAGCTCGTCAAGAGCTGTGCCAGCGAGTACGGGATCTTGGACCGCGTGTTTACCGTGGGCATCGATGCGTCGGAATCTGCGTTTGCCGAAATCTCACCGGCTCTGCCCTCCCTTTCGTCCATCAAGCCGGGCTCTCTGTTTTCTGGCACCACCGACTCGGGTCCCGGCTCGGGTCCCGGCTCCACCGCCATTTTCCAGTCGCTTGCGGCTGCCCGGGCCAGAATTGTTTCCAAAAGCCCGCAGTCCTCGCTCCCACAGTCCTCCTTCTACTTTGGTCTCGACACCGAGCTGGGAGCTCGCCAGTCCGGCTGCGGCATTCCGGCAAAAGAGTTGGTCTTCCAAAGCCCTGTCGCTCTAGTGTCGCAAATTGTCGACGAGCTGGTGTACAGTCCCAAGTACGGGGTCTTGCCGTTGGTTGCCAAGCTGGAAATGGTCACGGAAATGGCAAGCGAAACCGGAACGTGCTTGAATCCAGACGCTTTGGTGACGTTGCCAGCCCAACAGGCCTCCGCCACGTCGAGCACCGCCGAGCAGCTCAATGTAGAGACTCCTGCAGACCCCCCTTCCCAATCGTTCCAAATGAAAAATGAAGTGCAAAACCAGCATCTCTCAGCAGACGCCAAAAAACGGAGCCAGCGTAAATCGCTGCGTGATTACGATGACGACGACGACGACGACAGCGCCAACCACCACTCCCACGACTTTTCCTCGCCGCATCCGTCTTCCAACGCCAACGGCTACACTTCATCCTCCACCTCCTCCTCCTCGAGACCATGCAACAACCCCCACTCTCCATACTACGCCAACGCCTACTACAGCAGCACCAACAGCTACAGCAAGTCGCAAGACGAGAGCCTACTCGGCTGGCGCCACGCGTACCGACTATTCACGACGTGCCTCGACAATTTTGCCAAAGTGCAAGAGTTTATTGTGTTTAGTGCCGAAGAGCACGGGCTGCTGAAGAAGGTCGTCCGGGCTCTGAATCCCGTGTTTGCGGCAGTCGAGGATCTGAAAATCAGCTCGTACGATACTGCCGGAGTGACTGCGTTTGCGGTGGAAACGATGGTGAAAAGCGTTGTTGCGATTGTAAAAGAGATGGACGACGAGAGCGAAAACGGCAAGGACAACGACGCCTTTTTTTCGCAGCTGTCCCAAAGCCTGCTCTCACTTTATGAAGCCAGCTTGAGTAATGACAACAACCTGCTGTTTACGTGTATTGAAGCACTGGACCCTAATTTTAAGCGGGTGTACTGGCATATGGATGCCCAGCAACAAGAAAGAGTGTGCGAGGCACTGATCAAAGGAGTCAATTGGGTGAATGAGAAGAAGCGGCAGTTTAAGATGGAAAGTCAAGAGTCGGTGCTGGGAGGAGGAGGATGTCATGGCAGCAGTGCTACTGGCAATGCCGACCATGGTAGCACCAATAACAGCAACACTGCCAATAGTGAAAAGCCACGAGGACTAGTGTTGGGCACCGAAATGGGAGACCTTTGTGGTGGTGGAGGAGGAGGAGGAGGAGGAAGTAGGGCAGGAGAAGCAGAAGATGCTGGTGCCAGTACAGTTACGTGGAACGATATTCTTCCATCTCCTGTAGAAACGTCATATCCTGAGACGAATGGCAATACTGGTTCTGGTTCTTCTGGTTCTGGTGCTAGTGTTGGTGCTGGTACCACCAATGGCGGCATTGGCGGTCTTGACGGTGTTGCTACTGTTGAGGAAGAAGAAAGCGATGGTGAGAGCAGCAAGAAGGATACTGAGATGGAAGACTTGGTTTTTGGAAGCTCTGCCGATGACGAAAAGGACATTTTTTCAGACAAGGATGGTTCCGCAGCCAGCACGTCCAAACCTCCCAATGCTGTGTCATCTCCACGCGGTGTATCTGCGGCCTCATCTCCATCATCGTCGTCGCAGCCGCAGCCGCAGCCTCTGCGTGGTGCATTCAAGCCCGAGGAGCCGAGCTTCTTCCGCACACTGGTGTCGCAGGAAAAGCCGGTCGACACGCTGGAGTTCCAGATCCGCGAGTACCTGCGCTCTCAGACCGACAAGAAGTTTGTGGACCCGTACCACTGGTGGGCGCACAAGGGACAGCACCAGTTCCCGCTGCTGGCCAAGCTGGCGCAAACGTATCTGGCGGTGGCCGGGTGGAACACGGTTGTGCACAACCAGACACTGTTTGAGGGCTGTGCGGTGCAGCCGTGCAGTGTCAAGGCACAGAGGAGCCAGCAGAGGGGGAAAGAGGAGGGAATAGGGATTGAGCAGGAGATGTGTCTGAAGTACTGGACAAGGTATTATAGACGGTGATGTGTGTGTGTGTGTGTGTATTTGTGTATTGAAAAATAAAGACAATGAAATAAAAAAAAAAAATAGGTAGTTTTGGCAATGGGTCAAAGACGAGCTGGTTATGTTTGTCATGATTATGTCATTGTCTGTCATGTGCTTTGTCAGCGTGACTCATTTGTTACCTAATCACTATTTCTGTTTTTTTTTTTTTTTTTTTTTTTTTTTTTTTTTTCAAATGCCGAGCACGTGAGGTCGCTCTGCACGTATTCCCCTGGCAGCAGCGCAGTGATGGGGGGCAGATGTGAGTGAGTGTTTAAGAATGTATATGTTTACCGACACCTGTGGGTGGTTTTCTGAGGGGAGCCATGTCCCCGTTGTTCAGGCCTCCTTTTCCCCAATCACCGCAACTTCCCAAAGCGGCGTCAACACCAGAAGACGCTCAGTGCGCGGCTGTATGCATCTCCGGCAAATGCCGTCCAAACAAACAAGCACACACACTCACTCGCAAAACACGTATAAGCCCACAAACACACACAGCGAGCCGTGCCATGACATCACCGCAGCCGTGCGTCCAAAGACCCAAGGCCGGCATTTGAGTTTTGGGCAGACACACACACACACACACACACACACACATAAAGCTGAGTGGGCGGACCCCCGGCATCTTTTGTTGCCGACGCATTTATTCCTCGCTCTGCGGAATCCGCAAGCAAGGCCTTTTTTCAGGAGGGTTGGGAAGGGCTTGTTTTTTTTTGTTTTTTGTTTTTTTTGGTATGAATAGAAAGACGAGGTATTAGTTAGAGAACAAGTTTTGAGCTAGGTTTGAACAAGTATTTGGTATTATTGGTATTATTGGTATTATTGTTCATTGTTTCTGCCAACACCCAAAAACTCATTTCATTAGGGCTCGGCCGGCAATGCTCGGTCAACAAGTAAAAAAAGGCCAAATACGGCCCAACCGTAAAAAAAAAAAAAAAAAGTCAAAGACCGATTGGCAAACACTTTCTTTCTTCAATCAAAAACCAATTTTTGCGGCTACTTTTTTTTTTTTCGTT
>JAKTYL010000205.1:0-25317 GCA_030578715.1 Magnusiomyces tetraspermus
CAGGTTATCATCGTCAGTATCATCTCCAAAACAAAAATCATTTAAAACTCTTGAGTCCACAGGAACAGCATACTCATCACAATTTGGACACTGTGGAATAGCAATTCCAGCAGCTTGGAGATGGTCTATACCATTTTGTGTGTTTATTGCTGCCACTAGTGTTTCAATATTGCTCCGGTTCATATACTGTGTTTCAACATAAAAAGTCTTGAGACAAGCAACGTGACAAACATCATCACACTGCAAAACAACAATGCGCTCACCATCGAACGTATACTCAATTCTTTCTTCACATACACAGCATAGCTTGTCTTCTAAGCTCTTGTCGCGTCGCTTTTTAGTGGTATAGGGTTTCACAGTTGGAGGAGCTAAAGGTGTGGGAGCTGAAACTAGATCAAAATCATGGTCCCCAAATCGATCTAAGGGCGGACTAGGTGGAGTGATGCCTTTCGGAGGAAGTTGTAATTGGAAAGAGGATTGTGGAGTGTTTTTAAGATACTGAGCGTACATTTTAGAAGTTTTGCTCAAAAGATTAGAAGGCGGGTTTGAAGGTGATGAAAGACCTTGGCTAGTGCGGTAAGTAGTAGAAGGTGGTGATAAAGGTGAATACTGGTAATGGGTCATGAAAGTTGCAGATTTAGGGCTTGTAGACTGTTTCGAAGATCTTTTCAACGATGCTGACGATGAAAAATTACGAACTCCAGAGCCAGAAGGTCTACGAGGAGAAGACATGTATGTTGTAGTGCTATTGTTGGTGTTGATACCATTGTAGGAGTTGTCTAAGTAGGCATTCGACGCAGATTTTTTAAGTAATGACCATTTCGAAGACTTTTTAGACTTTGGGGTAGTCGAACGATTTCCAAAAAGGGAGCCATCAGGTGTGAGAGGTGTGAGTGGAGTGAGTTGTTGGTTTTGGCTTTGAATTGAAGATTTCAGTTTCTGTAGCCTCGAGACGTGAGGTGCAGGGTCGTTCCTAAATATCAAGATAAAATATAATATTTATATTAGTCAAAGGAATACCATTAAATATACCATTACCGAACATACAAATATAAATGATCGTGTGATTGCAAAGATTGGTTCATTTTGATGATGGCGAAAGGTTTGAAAAAATTTCCTAGGGCCTCTCCAATCATTTATACATTTTTAAGATTATATTCATTCTAAACATTAGCGTCTAGCTATGAAACAAAGCGTGGATTTAATTGATGTTTTGGGGTCAGTAAGAAATAATTGGCCAGGGTAGTACAATTGAGCTAAACTGGGCTCTGTAAAATATTTGCGATAGGTCTTTTTTTTTTTTTTTTGGAAGTGTCTGCCTTGGAAACAAAGGGCTAGACAGGTTTTGAAACTACCAGAAATGCATTCAAAATCCTCTCGGTTCATAGCTTTTCATAGTCTAACACGCTAGTAACTTCCACAAAAACCACACTTCAAAAGGTTTAGCCATTGATTCATTTTAATATGAGAGCTCTAGAAAAGAGTCTACTACCCATGATTGCCAGTACAAGCCTTGAATTCATATGCCTAAGCTTTTTAATGTCTATTTTTTTTTTTTTTGGGTCATATGCTGAAATAGGTTTGTAGATTCTTAGATTAGTTTGTGTATGAAGAATATGTTTTTATAATTTGCATACAATACACCCAGATTCTAAAGTTCATACACGCACATACACACTAGAAATTAACCTTGCTCCACAAAACCAGATCTTGCGTCTTGTATGTATCTTTATTTTTCAGCCTTGCCCCGGTCAAGTTTAGTCTTGTTTTCCCATGAGGCTCACGATAAGCTCCTCTTATCAACCACAAATCGTCAAGCCCTGATCCATAACAAGCACGGTTTGACCATTTTGGCACACCACATGTTTGGTAGTGTATTTGTGGAATATCTCTACATTGACAAAAAAAGAAATGATGGAGTAGATCTGAGATTCCCTTTTCTGTATTGTATTATTTTTTATTCATTATATATTTTGTTGATGAAATGTGTTTTGACTCGAATCAAAAGTTGAGCCAGTATCACAAGTTTTTGATAAGGCACATGTATTCTAAGGTGCTCATCTTGTCAAAATATGAATTATGTCTGCACCATCAGTCAACTTTTGTTTCTTTTTTCTATTTTTGTTTTTTTGCATTTCTATTATATTTCATTTTGATTATTCTACTGTATATCGTTGCACCATCAAATCGGCAAGGGCTTCTACTAGCCCAACTCTATATCACCTTAAGTAGTATATGTACCTTTCTATTTCTATCCTAGACTTGAATTTTATTTTATTATTATTATTATATATATATATATATATATATTCTTCTATTTTATTTTCTTGATGTGGTGTTTGGCCTTTTACATATATGTTATTAATTAAGACCACCACACCCACTGTATATTGTTAACTCTACCCCGGCTCGAGTTTTCATGTTTTATTACCCACATCGATAACCACCAAGTATCATAAATATTAAATCACTAAAAAAGCACAGCCAGCTTACAATAGCCTGGCCCAAAAATTCAAAAGTGCCAGCCAGCTGGAGTGTTGCAAAACGAGCCATGCCAGGAACTGTTACATTTAGTTTTTCAAAGTTTGTCATAGAATTCCAAGCCTTGAACGTTTTAAAAGTTTTTAAAAATCATTTAAACATTTCGAACTGGCATCGTTTGAGCAGGCCTCGTTTTTGATTCTATTCAAGCATTCATTGATTCTATATATATACTTTTTAATTACATTAACGCTTTCTAGGTTTGGGTTTGACATCCTCTTCATTAGTGGCATGGAACTTGACTGTAATCGGATACTGCGGATTGTTGTTTTCGTACCCCTTGCTCCAGTCATATGAAATACCGTATGCAAAGATGTTACCTGTACGATTGAATGCTGTCGCAGTGATAATTCCACCAGCATCTGAAAATCCTTTAAGACGATGTTTCGATTCAGTGTCCCAGTAGTTTATGCCTCCGTCAGCTCCTGCAGTACACAGCGTACCGTATCCAGGATGATAGCACATTGAATTGAGTGCATAGACAAGCACCTCAGTACGAGGCGAAGTCACCGGTTTACGATGACACTTGAACGAAAATGAGTTGCTGTTGTTCATAGCAGTGTCCACGTACTGAATACCACATCGTCCTTCAATTGAACCCACGGAGAAACCCTCACCGTTGGGATGGCACGCAATCACGCGAGTTTGCCACTTTAATGGGGACACTGATTGTCGGAAAATGGTGCCTGGGTTGTTAAGATCTATAATGCAAATATGACGCTCAGCAGTTCCAACTACCAGTAGATTTTTAGCGGTATCCATAGAATAAGCACGTTCAGGCAACTGCACAGTGCTGACTGGCTGCTGCTGGCGAAGATCCCAGTACTTGAGTGTCTTGTCCCACGAGGCTGTAGCCAGCATGGGACCTGCAGTGTTTGGAATATCCACAAACCGAACAGACCGAATTGGCTGGTCATGCTGGGCCACCTGCGATGGCGTTCCGCTCTGAAGGTCGTACAGCCTGGCAGCATTGTCGCATCCACCACTCACCACTTTGGTTCCGTCTGGTGACCACCGGGTGCTCAGCACTGGACCCTGGTGCTCAAACATAGCACGTCCTTCTGACTGGCCTTGCGGCGTGACTTCATAGATTCGCACTTTGTTGTCCCACGAAGAAACACTCAAAAAGTCTGCTTGTGTTGAGAAACTGATATCTGAAATGGAATCCTCTGGAGGATTGGATAACGTGGTATCGTTAGTCAAATCGCTAGTAGAAGCAGTGGAAGAGGTATTTGATTGGGATCCAAACAATGCAGACATTTTAGCTTCTTTTTTTTTTTTTTTCTATGCTCAGATGTAAGGGTAGTTTTTGATGCTTTTTTTGGTTCTTTTAAACAAAGTTATTCTTATCGTATAGGTAATCCAAGTATTTAATGCGTCAAATGATAGAAAAACAATTCAAGCAAACTCAATCGCAATTAGTTTATTTATCACTTTTTTTTTTTCAATCTCAATAGAGTCTTAATACTTTCGAAGCACTTGCCAGCCAACGCTTTTTTTCTTTCTTTTTTCAAAGTACGGCACAAGACTATCAAAAGCTCGTGAAGGTTGCGCACGCAAAAAAAAAAAATTACAATAATTTAAATCTGGAGTTTTCAAAGGAATACAAAAAAAAAATGGTAGGGCCTGAAGGTGGCTTTAACATCAACCATGAAACACAGATAACGTGACTTTCACTTGATCACGATGTCCAACTTGCGGGCTCAAGAACTAAACATATAGAATAGATAAGCGTTTTCGTGCTGTTTATAATAGATACGGAGGAATATGAGTGTTTTAGATATTAAAAGGCGCCAGTTATGATTAATAGAGTTTCGTGTATTCTTTTGTCTTGATGCTGATTTGAGTTTTGAAAGTTTTCAAGTTCATATTGGTAAGTGATCTGGTATGTACAATTGTAAATAGCCTTGTTTTTAGGTTAGTCAGTAGCTCATTATACTTTTTGTCTTACTGTGTGTTTTTCATAAACTTTCAACTAACACAGATATAATCAAAAGTTTTTCATGCTTCATTGGGTAGTTTTGAGCTGGCGTTTTAAGGCGTGGTGTACCAATTTTGAAGCTAGCGCATGTCAAATACTATGACTTTCAGGAGTCATAGCTGATGACTTTTGGCTTTAGACTCGAAAAAAGCAAACTAAATAGTGTTTTTAAACAAGCATTCTGTTTTCAATTCGAAATGTTGAACCTGGAAAATTGTTCTTCTTGACTATTCAAAGGCCAACCGGCTAAGCGAAATCTCAAAAGCATATTTATAATTGAGTCTATTGCTCATTGATCAATTCGATTTTCACATTCATCATATTTTAAAAAGAAAAATCAAGTAATGATTTAACAATTTCACAACCTCTTAATTGTTTTTTTGTGTTTTATTCTAATCTCAAGCTCTGTGGTTTATTTTAGACTATTGATCTGATAGTACTAAAAAAAAGTCTTTTTTTGCAAAGCTGGACGCATATGAAATGGCTAGGCTAGTAAGCATCTAGCAATATCATTCAAAACTATATTTGAACAGAGCTCATTTACAATTTAACAACATGTTTCATTAATTTATTACTTATTTGACAAATTATATAGTTAGCTTTTTTGTAATTTAGTAACTTCATTTGTTGACAGCACAGTACACTTCAAGAAAAGTGCGTATTGGTTTTTGCTCAATAAGTAAACTAGCAAACTTGAGGAAAAGAATACCCAATGAGAATAACAATATTGAAATTGCATTATATATTTACCGAGATCTTGCCAATCATCCCTATCCCACGAAAACAGCATTCACAAAAAGGATAGCAAAGACATTATCAGTTTATGCCAAGCATTCAAGATCTTTCAAGATGTGTGTTTTTGAAAGTGTGGGCCCAACCACTATTTTTTCTACTGGCATCTAGTTTTGTATAAAATCAGTCAAGTCTTTAAATAATAATGATGAAAAGTAGAATTACTACTGAGGTTTGCACTAATAGTGCTTGAGAAATTGTGTAAACACACAGTCAACAACCAAACCTAGACGCAAATGAATCCATTGAGATTATTTACACATATTTTTTTTGGTTTGGTCCACAATTCACAAAACTACGTGAAAAAAGTATTCCAGTGGCCCAGCAGCACAGCGATTCAAGAGCCTACGGTGATTGCTTAGCCTCCCTAATTTTGTGTGACTTCCATTGGATTTCAATGTGCCTGCCAAAACTGAGTGTCAATTGATCAATTTTAGTATTTCGAGTTTTTGGTTTTTTTTTTATTTTGATGGAATTTAGCATGATTAAAAAAGAATTGAATGCAAGTCTCAAACCAAAGTGATGAAATTATGAACCGAAGATGTTAAATCTAAACATCATAATGTTTAGCAACTTTGATGGTTTGATAGATTGATATGCTGACGCACTTGGGTGACCAATTTCTTGCTTGTATTTCATTTTTTAAAAAGCAAATGACCCAATAGATACCAAAATACTTCAAATCTCGTAATTGATACCTGATGATCAATATTATTCGCACTGCAAATGTCAAAACTAACATGTGGGTTAATATTTACATAGTGAACCATAGTAATGATACACAGTTATGGTTGTTGTTCACATAGTGCACATTTACAATTACAAATGAGATATCTTTGTTGATAGACTTTTCATCATAGTTACAAACTATTTGTTCAAAATATGTCATATTACGTTCCTCGGTATCAAATAATGTGCAAAAGCCATGAGTTTTGACAAATATACATGTGTTAATCTATTTTCAGCAACAACATACAAATCAAAAACTTGTATTATTATCATTATTGTTATTATTGATTTGTTTTTATTTTACATAATTACAAGATACATCAATTCAAGCATCAGCTAGCCTCTGAGGATGACGCCGTTTCTGTCTTTTTCGCCAACTGCCAAGCTGGAATTCCACCTTTGGCTCTGTTAAAGCTAGGCATTGAAGCAAAAATGTCGTTTGCCGGCGAGGAGGCACTGGCTGTAGAAGGTTCTTGCGAAGTAGTCGGAACTGATGCTGATGAAGCAGCGGAAGAAGTAGTAGCAGCCGATGGGGCCGAAACCGAAGGCGAAGATGCCGAGTTTCCAGAACTGCTAAACACTGATGGTGGTGGGTTGGTATTTCCTATATTTCCCGTGTTTGAAGGAAGTGTCGTGGTAATGGGTAAAGACGATGACGAACTGGTAGTAGAAGTGTTCATCTTGTTTTTGTTACTGTAAACAGACGGCATTGGTGGTGGAGGAATAGAAGCTTGAGGCTTGATTCGTGCAGAAACAAGCTGTTTCAAAGCCTTGAGCTCAGTCAACAAGTCATTCAAAGCGTACTGCTGGTTATCAGAGTGTCTATCAAGAGCCAATGGAAGTTCATTTTTAACAGTCTCCATTTGCAGTTTGATCAGCTTCATTTCTTCATCCCTTTTGTCTGCCTGTGACTTGACTTGCGCGATTGCAGATTCCAATTCTTGCAGCACATCGTCAACTTTTTTAGTCCGTGCTTCGTCAGTGGCTTTGAGTTCCTCACTTTCTTTCTGGATTTGGTCAAGCACGGCTTGCGCACGCGCAAACTCATTTTCCAACGCTTGTTTGTCGGCCTCGAGTGCAGTGGGAGTTGGCGGAACAATGAGTGGCAAAACGTATCGGCGCGCCAACTCGTAGATGCCGTACCCAACACCTGCTGTTACAGTCGCCATCACGAAATAGTCTCGCCAATCGCGCTGAGGAACAGGTGGAGGTGCGTCATATGTAGGGTATCGATATTGCGGTGGAGCTGCATAAGGAACAGGACTATGTTGACTCTGCTGATGTTCAGTAACTGGAGAGTCATTAGAATTGGGTGTTTGGGTAGTAGTAGGAGCAGTGGTAGTAGTAGTACTATTAGTACTAGTTTCAGTCTTAGTATCAGCAGTACTGGTATTGTTGCTCGAGGTATCTGATCCTGCTCGCTTCAACGCTTCTTGAATCTCGTCATGTGTCAAATCTTTACTCTCTAAAAACTCAATCCGTTTTGCTAATGAAGAATTCGCAACCTGATGATCTTTTAAAAAGGTAATTGCGGAATTTATTAGATCTTCTCGCAGCTCGGGCATTGTATTTTTACCTCAGCTATAATAAATTATGACTTTTTAAATTATTTTTCCTCTCTCAAAAAAAAGAACTTAGTATAATGTGAGGAAGAAAAAAAAAATCACAAATTTTGGTCGGCTTATGGTATTTATGTGATTTTTTATGAAGCGAGGTTAAAAATGACTTGATGTTTTAGTGGGGGGAAACAACCGATTTAACAAGTCACGAGACCAATGTACTGAGATAATGGAAAGATTAGATATATCAAATTTCATTCAATTTTGAAAAAACTAAAACTAATAGTGAACATTAACAGTATAATTTATTTAAACAAGACTTTTTGCTTTTGCTTTGACAAGATCCATAGATGCAATAGCATCTTCAGCACTATCATGCTCACCAGACTGAATTTCCCGTTTTAAGTATGCTTGTGTCAACGTTTTTAACGCAGGCTTGAACCGTTCTGTTTGGTACAAAACAGAAGTGTCTACAATATTAGGATGAATCAAACGTAGCACTTCCAAGTCATTATCCAGGCCGTGACCAATTAGTATTGTAGAAGATGAAACAAGTTTGAAGAACTCGTCACGGACTTGCTTGAAGCTGACGGTTGGGTAGTGTTTTCCGTCGACTGTGGTGCCTTGGTTAATATCCTGGATACCACTAAACCTTGTATTCAAGTCAATCACGGTTCCATATGGAAAAACCGTTTTATCTAAGACAGTTTTTTCAGTTGTCCAATCTACAACAGTCAGTCTAATCATTTCATATCCATGCGAAGTGTAACCCATTTCGCAATCAATGGCGGCCGCGTAAAGAGTAGTAGATGAGTTTTTGTTATCTGGGGTATTCATGAATGGAATATACGATTCCAAAATATCCTTGTCAGTTGTACGGAAAACATGGCTTGGTGAGATCTCGCACCCACTTCCTGCACCCTGCTGAACGTTACAGCACGAGTACTGTCTAATACTTCCTACCTTAACAAGCCTGCCCCAGTGGTATTTACATTGCCCCGAGTTTAACACATTTCTTGGATCCACAGTCTTTGCGCACCTGGCACACTGTATCTCTGTAAACGGTTTATTGCTTGCCACAATTGGTTCTGTCAAAAACCCATTGCTATTCAATACAGTTTTTGGATGCACAAACGTTTTCAACATTTCATCAATTTGTTTCTTCAGTTTCTCAGCTTTCATTTTATCTTGTGCTTGTTGAGCAAGTTCGCCAACAAGCTCTCCTTTCTTCAGTTTGACAATGTGGTTTTTGATGAGCATTCCGTAGGTGGCTTTGCTGCTTTTTTGAGCAATTTCGTATTCTTGCTCGACTGCTGTGGCTCGTGGCCGTTTGGTCTTACGTTTGACAAGTTCGGCGTATATCAGTTTGATGAATTGGTGACGTTGTGGGTGAGGCGCTGGTGAAAATGGGACTACTGTTTTTGGCGCGAGTGAGACAGCGTCTGGTTTGTTGGCATCAAGAGAAGCCGATGCTGGAGATGTAGATGTAGATGTAGATGCAGAAGATGACGATGAGGTTAATGATGAATTTAGAGCAGGTGATGAGGTTGTTTGAGTTGACAAAGTCACCAAACTCTGCGCTTTCGCAACAGGTTTTTTCGGCAAATCAGTTGAGCCCGCGCTCGAAGAATTACCACCCTTTTCAATACCTCCTTTAATTGACGTTGTATCATGAAATTTCCTTGACGAGTTTGCTGATATCATTGACGATACTGAAAACATTTTTGGTGGCGCGTTTTTACTAGGGCCAGTTGTACCGTTAGTAGTGGAACTACTACGGCTATTATTACTAGTAGTACTAATGCCACTGCTGCTTGTATGCTCATGTTTCACTCTTTTTGCTGGGCCTACCACTGAATCATTATTATCATCAATATGTTTATAAGAAATATGTTCATCAGCAGATCTTTTGGATTGCGAAGTCGGACGGTCCAAACCCAGTCCTTCTTTTTGTTGCTTTTGTGAATTCAATTGCTGAGTCTGCTTTTCAGTGCTTTCGGTGTTACTGAAGTTATCAGTTTTATTGTTGGTATTAGTTTTTATGTTGGTTTGGGTATCATCAAGGGTATGCGAATATATACACGAATTAAAAACGCAAGTCTTGTTGAGCGCCATCTCTGGACACGGAACTTTTGACAGCAAATTCACTCTTGATTTGAACATTTTTAGTAACCAGAATATAATGTGCAATTATAGATGTTTTTAATAAAAACGATGATGGGTTGGCGAAATACCGAAATTGAAATCAAAAGGCTGATTCAAAAAATAAAAATAAAAATAAAAATAAAATAAGATACCAAAACAAAACAACTCACATAAAGGAAAACCAAAATACATGAAAAAAAAAAGTGCACGGCTGATTAGGATCAAATGTGTCTATGAAGGATTCCATACCTAATTGCTAATTTCAACTGTTTACCAACACAATAATAATAATCATTCTTTCCTTTCTGTAAAAGTTTCGAATACATTTATTAATATATTCAGTTTTTGAAAATTTCAATTTCGACATCTTTAACTTTTTCAGCTTATCAACCTCAATCTTTTGAGCTTCGGACTCAGTTTCCTGAGCTTTTACTTGTAAATATATAATCATAACTTGGAGTCAAAAAATACACTTCATGAACCCTAAATTTTTATATTCTTGTGTGTGTAAATTGTATACTTTCTGTTGATAATTTACTTAAATCTATTTTTTAAATTAGTTTAGTCTACTTTTCTTTCTTCTTAACTATCATTCTAAACTAAGGCTTTACCAAAACTGTGTTGTTTCTATCTCAAAGCAAAACATCTTTTTCAAGGCCGCATTTATTCAAATTAGTAAATGAGAAGTATATTAAGACTTTTTGCATTGTAAATAGATATGGACTAAGTCAAAGATCTATTTTAAAAACCAATATTCATAGTTAACTCAGCAATTTATGGACTCATATACCAGGCTCTGAAAAATCTAGCAATTAACTTCAACTTGGTATCATCTCTAAAGAAATTTAAAAAGCTGTAAATTAATGAAATATAAAACTGTTTAGAAAGAAATTCAAATTAAAGAAAAAAGATAAATGCAAAAACCTTTCAAAACATAAACTAGCTAAATACATGCTATGTTTTTTTTTTCTATTTATTCTTTTTTAAAAAACGCTCTCATTAAGTAAAACATTCAAAAGGTAACTAAGAACTAAACATCATTCATATTGCGTATATTTCGAAAAATCTTCTTGTTGGGTCAAATGAGTTTTGAGTTACCTAGGGCTTTCTGATTTCACATGCGTAAGTTTTGGAAGTTACAATCTTTGGATATCCTTTATTCGAATTTATTCCTAGAATTCTGGTGTTTCCAAGCGTTCTCAATGAAATTTAATGCGAAAAGCATCTGCAGACTTTTTTTGGGTACTTCTTTTTGTATTTAGTTTGATTAGTTCCTTCTTTATATAATAACTTTTCTCATTTAATCACTGCCCGCTTTCTGTTTCAACTTCACCTATATGCTTCAGTGTTAAACCATTAACATTACTGCCACTGATTGCTATTCTATCTCTGCCTTTCTCAAATCCTGGCTTCAAAATCTTCAAAATGAACTTTCAGAGTCTCTTATATGATATACATTATAACATTTGATCATAACTTAATGTACCTGACCTTGTGTCTATTTCGCAGACCTCAAAACGATTGCGCGGATTGTATCTTTAGTCCCACATGGCAGAAATGTCTTGTCACCACCTTGGACGACTACCAGCTCGACTTTACCAAACGAATTATTTCGCCTACTCTTTTGACTGATGAGTACGACAATCAAAAAAAAAAACTCAGTCATTGAAATTTATAAATCTGGCCTAAAAGTGCCTGCAGCCAAACCTGAATAACATTTTGTTTTCGAGTGTATGAAGCGATTTAATTTCCCTTCTTTGAAAGGATTATAATAAATACTACAACTCCGAATAAATATTGGTATCCTGATTACAAGATTTCATTGGAAATGCTTTTTATGAAGCTATCGCAATCCAATTTTTTTATTCTAATATATATTTGATAATACACATCGTACAGGAATCAGCAAATTCCAGGATATACAATCTATATGGGTTAAGTCACTAGAACACAAAGATGAAATATTGACCAAGCACGGAAAAGCACTTCTATATTTTAGTTTGGATGCAAAAATATTTTTTTATTTATGAGCAGTACTTTAATTCTTTTGATTCTCTAAACTTGCCTGATTCATTGTCTGCCTTGAATGCCCGCAATTTAGCTATAAACACGTCACATATGCAATTTCTATCACATATGCTGGATTCTCTAAGCACACCTCCAAAATTGCAGACAGTAGTAATGTGTGCTAGATTTCCAAAGTATCAAGGTGATAATGAACATGCGATTTGACCGCCTGTTTATCTAATAAATCACAATTGTTTTTCGGGTGTCAAAGAATTCGCTTTAGGTGTAGATTGCTGTAGTGATATTGGCTTGCAAAACTATGAGTCTAATTTTTCACAAGTAGAATAGTGCCAGAAAGAAGACATTACATGCCCCTTACCCGGAAAACGATTGAATTGAAGTATTTTATAAAAATAACTGATAGCGATGAAATTCTTCACTATCGTCCATTTTGGCAAGCGTTTTCATTTCCCAAAATGACAAATATAGCCACCAATTATCATGTTAATATGCCACTCAATATTTAACTTGCAAAAGCTAGAAATTGATCTACATTGGGGGCCTGGTCATTTCGACACCGTCTCATACGACGGTCGTACCAAGACGTACTTAAGAGCAGCCAAAGTTATTGTTGAGAAATCATAAGATGACACTCAATTAGAAAACAAGTTTTTCTAGCAAGAATATTATTATATTACCAAACACAAAAGTGAGCTTAAGGGCGTTGCTTCGGAATTGATTAAACGCGACAAACATCACAGCCCATACCGCTGTTGGTTTCCCTGTCAATGACTTAATTGACTAAGCTGATGAATTCTCAACACACAAAAGCTGTCAACAATTTGCGGCGTGGTTCAGTTCATTTTTCATTGGGTTATAAATCAAAGAAATATATCAGATACCCTTACTGTCGGTTTTAAAAATGGGCATATGATGCTCCGTTGACTTTCCTGAGTGACATGATTTGATAAATACGCACAGCTGATTAGAAACCGTGAATATCAAGATCAATGACTACTTTCCTCTCGACAGTTTTACTTTATGCGACTACAATTGGCCTAGTAAAAGTGATGACGGCACAAACAAGTCGTTCAATATTTGATGATTATGGTATTGTTTGCACAATAGCAGAGGTGACAAAAACGTTAGATCAATTAGCGAATGTTCCTCATTATGTTCAGCAAACGCCCAGAAGAGGTTTCACTTTCAGCAATTAACACTAAATATTTGCTAAAACATTATTTCCAATAAAAATAGGTATTTGTTTTTTGAGTTTACCTTTTACGGTTTTCAATCTCTATTCATTTATGTGAAAAAAATATCAATTTCCATTTGTTACAAGCATAATAAATTCTGATCAATTTGAGCTTTGCTGCTACTTGAAAACATATATCCAAGTTAACTGTTTGACAGCATGTCTTGAAAAAAAAGGAAACGAACTGCGAGAAAAATAAGAATTGAAAAGCTAATCGGGGGCGGAAAATTGTAATTAAAGATGACAATAATGATTTTTAGACATCCGCCAATCAACAACAAACCTTGTTCACAACTAAATTACAACACTAGTTCTTATCCAGAACACAAACACAGAATATCTCAAAAGTTATTTTTTTTTTTTTTCTCTGTTTTATACTAACACCGCTTCAGAATTATTTAGTACATGACAAATAAAAGTGCAATATTACAAAAAAGTAAAAAGATTATCTTTGGTGATTACATCTATTTACGTAAATGTCGTTTATTGTGTTGGTTATTATTATTTATTTTTTTTACAAACTTTCTTCAACAACCTCAACAACTTCAACAGCCTTTACTTCCTCCTCCTTTGGAAGCTCTTGCGCACCGTTGGCACCATTAGCGCCATTAGCATTGTCGTTGTTTTTAGGCTTGGGCTTGCCGGCACCGTGATTATTGGTACTACGAGTTTTGATCTTCTCTTGCCCAAAGACTCTGTGCACAAGTTCAGCCAAGTCCTGTTTGGAAAGCATGAGGTTGACAGAGTTGATACCACGCCAGATTGGGTAGTACAGAGGAGTGGCAAGGATTGCTGGGGATGGTGTGTATGGTTCTTCATCTTCAGTAGCAGCTTCAGAAGACTTGACAGGAGCTTCAGGTTCCTTGGGTTCAATAGGTGTAGTTCTAGTACGAGGAATTTCCAAAATGAAAGCGCCTTGACCAATTGCCTTGATATCGTTATACAACTGCTCATCCACAGCCTTGAGCGACTCAATCTTAGGGAACTCATCTTCAATCAAATGTTTCAAAGTTTCAATACCTTTAGCAACAAAGTAACGCTTATTAACAACTTCACCGTCAGCACCCTTCAATTCATTGTCCTTGTTGACGTGAGGAGCAACAATGTTGATGGCTTCAGCGTGGACTCTCCAAGGACACACCGATTCCGATTTCTGCATGGAAAAGATTCTCAATCCGGCATGCACAAACTTGACTTTATGGTCGTTGAGTTCTAATATGGGCTTGACAGAAGGCGAGACGTAGTAGATGGCGCGCGAAGGAACGCCAGTAGCGTTGCGGACAAGAAGAGTAGAACGGCCACCGGGGAATGAGGTCTCGGAAAGTCCGTAGAATTTGAAAATGGTGAGAATGTCGGGGTAGTCAGCAGCAAGGAAACGGAAAACTTCTTCGTTGGGGTTGCTGGAAACTGGAACAGTTTCTTTAGGAGGTTCAGGTTTAGAAACTTGAGTTTCAGTTTCAGTCTTGGACTCATCCTTGGATTCGTCTTTAGATTCAGCGCCTTCAGAGTCTTCGACCTTGGTCTTTTTAGATTCCTCGTTTTCTTCAACGTCAGCGTCTTCAGCAGCACGTTTTTTGGTATCAGCTTTTTCCAACACAGCAATGAAGAAACCGCCAGTGTTTTGCAAGTGAGGATAAACACGAACACAGTATTCCAAATTCATAGACTTGACTTCTTCTTCGGTAGGAGGGAAGAATGAAGTGGGTAATGGCTTAGGAGCTTGGTTCTTTCTCTTGTTGGGTTCTTCAGATTCAGTAGAAGCAGGAGTGGATTCAGCAGCGGCAGCGGCAGCAGATTGAGGGCTGTCAACCCATTGGCCTTGCTTGTTTTGAACCTTCCAAGTGGTAATACCATCACGTCTGACCAAACCAGGAATGGATTTAGAAACATCGACCAATTTGAGAGAAGAGCCAATGCGTCTCAAAGCTTCAGCAACAACGGCTTCGTTTTCAATAGGATTCAACGAGCAGGTGGAGTACACAAGACGTCCACCGGGTTTCAAAAGCTGGATACCTCTCAACAGAATGTTGAGCTGGGTAGAGTGTAACCCGTTTCCGTTACCGACCTTCCAATCAGTCCAGACATTGATGTTTTTGCGCATGGTACCGTCACCAGAACAAGGAACGTCACACAAGACACGGTCGAACTTGACGATTTGGCCAGCAGCAGTCTTCATCTTGGGGAACATCTGAGCGTCGTGGTTTGTGACCAACAAATTTGGCGAGTTCAAGCGCTTGACTTGGTGAATAAGCATATGAGCACGCTTGTAGTCGGAATCGTTGGCAAGCACAAAACCAGATGGAACAGAAGCAGGACCGTCGGCGTGAAGAGCTTCAACAAGCTGAGCAGTCTTAGAGCCTGGAGCAGCACACATGTCAATGACGGCGTGATGAGGCTGGACGTCCAAAAACAAAGGAGGAATCATGGAGACTGCTTCTTGACGGTACAAGTTGCCTGCATCAGTTTCGACAACCAAAAAGCGCTGGAGACGCGCAAACTCCTTTGATCTGCGGATGATGGCCTTGCCGACATCGATCTGCCAGGCCATGCCGGACTGTGGGTAAAAGGGTAATGCTTTTGGTGGGTTGATTTTCTCGCCGTTGAAGACAATGTTTTGGGTATGTTTGACGTAGTCGTTTTCAATCATCTCCTTGACCTCTGGGCCAGCAGCGCAGGAACCGCCAGTGATACGGAAGGTCAATGGAAGGTTCTGTTGACAAGCAAGCTTGAACTCGTCCCATTCAGCAGCAGGAACAATGTTGGACTGGGATTTGTAGTAGTCCTCCCATTTGGCGTTTTCTTTAGTAGCGGATTCCCAGTTGGTTCCGCGTCCAGGTCTCTAAAAAAAAAAAAAAAAAAAAAAAAAAGATAAGAAATAAATAAAAAGATAGAAATTAAGTGATTGAGAATTGTTAGAAATAGATCACAAAAGTGAATAACTTTAAAAAAAAAAAACATACAAATTTTCTTCCCATTTTTGCTAGATGATGGTGCATAGAGTGAAGAATAATGGTTAAAGATAAAAAAAAAAAAAAAAAATTCAGTAGATATGATGTACACACGAAAAACGATAATGAAAAATTTCAAAAACTTTTCAAGATGAGTAATGATTTGTAAAGGTTACATAATTATTTTTCATCATGTGACAATCACACTTTTCTAGCCACAATACTGATTGTTTTCTGTGCACAATTGTATTGGCATTTCTTGGTATTGACGAATATAAAGACTATGAGTATTCATGACCAATTATGACAACGCACCCCGAGTCGCACTGTCGAGAAAAAAGTAGACTTTTATGAAATATTATTTTTAGAGATTGCTCATTTTCAATACAAAACCATTAAATTAGTTGAAGGATTCACAGAGATTTGCCCTACTACTAAAAAGACACACCCCATCTTTCTTTGTTCAGTACTCTAAAAACCCATCTTACATTTTTAAACAACTAAACAGGAATATTCCCAATATTTGAAACTGCTTGTGAACAGGAAGCACTTGGGTTGGAATGCATGGATTAGATGAGCTCAATGGCGTGACAATCACGTGATTCTAAATGAAAAAGGATGAGCATCTCGTGACTAGCCGAAGACTTTTCCCTAATTTGCGTTCCAGAAAGCTTGAATAACAAGCGGGCTGCAGAAAAATAAATAAATAAATAGAGCGTAGTAGACGGGTTTTTGAAAGAGTGCGCTTTAGGAGTGTGTGTGTGTGTGTGTGTGTGTGAAAACGTCATTAGCAGTAGTGGCAGTGTTTATAAAGATCACAGTCGGAACTCTCTATACAGATGTGAAAAAAAAAAAAAAAAAAACGCCCAACGGCACTCTTTTTCAGCTAATTACTGATTTTAAATATTATTGATATTAGCTATTAGTTATTAATATTAATAAATAACATAATTAGTACTAATTATTAACACTCCTACTAATCACTAACACTCCTACTAATGATCATCATACCCTCTCGTCCCAAACAGTTTACATTTCTCTCCACACACTATACATACATCCACTTACAACAAACTCACTCAACTAACATACACTTCTCACACGTATTATTAATTTTTTTTTTTTTTTTTTTTTTTTGTGTTTGTTTAAAAAAATGACTTTACTACCAAACTCTACTCTCTCCTCCACTCCTACTCCTTCTCATCCTGCTTACGCTCTTCCTCCGACTTGTAATTCTACGTCTGATTCTGCGTTTATTACACCTACTCCTAATAATAAGACTGCTGATTCAGTGCCAATATCATCTAGAAATAACACTGACACCCCAAAAAAGTAAAAGACCAAAAGGATTCTTCTTTCTCAGTCGCCTCTTTGTCTAACAACGCCCAGTCCTACTCATCACACTCTTTTCTACTACCAATAACAGCACTCAGTTGAGCACGCATAGCAATTCAACAGCCACTCCAATAGAATACAATTGTAATCTTAGTAACAGAAACAGCAGCAACACAAACAACACAGACAAGAAAAACACCCAAACCCCGAAGAATGTCGATTGGAAATAAGCTCAAGTCCATGTTTGGTTCTCACCAGCATCACCCAAATGAACACCAGGCCCAAGCCCAAAAGCATACCCAGAACCAGCACAACCAGCAGCATAATAGTCAACAAGCCCACATTCATGCATCTTCTGTTCCAAAAACTTCTAGAGTTTCTACCTCGTCCAACTCTTCTTACGAACATGCTAAAAATACCGCTAGCAATACATCCTCTTCTTCTTCTCCTTTATCCCCACCAGCAACCCAAATCCAGTCTGTCTCTTCAGCCACTACAACTTCTGCAGCCACTACTGGCGCAACTACCAACTCTTCTTCGTCCAATACTTCGTCTGCTTCTTCATCTCCAGCTCCGTCCAAAGATAGACACGTATTGAGCAAAGATAACCATACACAGCAACTTCACCCCAAACTTCAGCACCAATTACAGCAGCCTCAAACACAGCAATCGTCAGCTTCTGTTTCTCGTTCGGCTTCGCGTTCTGGCTCAGTGTCTAGCTCAGTTCCTGGCTCTCGTTCAGGTTCAGTGTCTGGCCCCCAGTCCACAACTTCAGCTTCTGTTTCCCGTTCAGGATCTGTCTCCCACCCAGCAACCTCCTCGGCTAGAACTACTTCCTCAACAAGTGTTTCCTCTACAAGCGCTTCCTCCGCAAGTGCCCAGCGTCGACCTTCTTTACTAGCATCTGCAGCAGGCGGAAATAGTCAAAACAGCCATAACAGTAATACTAATACTAATACCAATAAAAATCTTCGAAATCCGTCAGTATCGTCGGTATCTGGTGTGCCACCAAATGTTAACAACACACATAGTGGTACAAAGTCTAGATCAAATTCTGTCATTTCGCCAATGGATTCTTTATCCTCAGCAACCAGTTCATTAACCTTGACAAACACCAATACTGACTCTCACCACCCATCTCAATCCCAACCTTCCCCTCCTGTCGTCAATTCAGTTACAGAATGCCATACCGCTGTTTGCTTGCTGGTCCCTTCTAACTGGAACATGTTTCCCAAATCTGTGGCTACGCAACTTAAAAATGGACGCTTTGTGTTGTTGGAAGGTGTTGACGACAGTGGTAGTACTATGATTAGCAACAACGAATCAAGTGCCACAATCAATACTAATAATACCCATCATAACGGTGCACCTATATCTGTACCTTCTACGGCAAATTCGTCCACCGCCAACATGTCTTCACTTTTGAATTCAACGCTAACGTCGTCACATAACCCACTCCACGCTTTACACACTCCGCACGTCCCAGGCATGCCTTTAGAGATTAGCCAGCTAGGCCATCATCTCCATTTCCTGCGTAGCGCGCGGCGGCTAGAGAAATTGGGCGGCATGCTGCGCGAAATGATGGGAACTGGCAAGAAAGTGAGGGACGACGCAATGAGTGCGTTACCGGACTTGGGCTTGGATCCTTTTCAGTTGAATAGCGCGATTGATGGGGGTAAAGGTGCCACCACCACCACCACCACCACCACCAACAACAACAACAACAACGGCGGAGGGGGTAGCAATAATGGCGGAAACACTGCCACTCCGCCCAAAAAAGGAAATGGAACAAAGCGCGGAAACTTGTCGTTGATGTCAAGTTTGATTGCGCAGATTGAGAGAGGCGAACGGGACGTTAATTCGGTTGTCAAAGGCGTTTCGCCCGCATCCCAGCTCGGAACCAACATTTCCTTAAACACGCATCAACCGTTTCCTGATTCCAACTGCGTAACGCCTACCCCGTCTACAGCCTCCACCCCTGCACCGCTCCCTCAATCGTTGCTCCAGAAATACGGCAAATGCCAGGAAGTTGTTGGCAAAGGAACGTACGGAATCGTCAGGGTCGCGCATAAATTTGACAAGACTTTGAACAGAGAAACGCTGTTTGCGGTCAAAGAATTCAAGCGCCGGACCCAAGAGTCGGATCTCCATTTCAGCAAGCGGCTGACGTCTGAGTTTTGCATTTCGTCGTCGCTGCACGACAACAACATCATCCACACTTTGGACTTGATGAAAGATGGAAGGGGCGAGTACTGCCAGGTGATGGAGTTTTGTGATGGTGGAGACTTGTATTCAATGATTTTGGCATCAGAGGGCGGGCTCAAGCAAGCTGAAGCAGACTGTTTTTTCAAGCAGCTGGTAAGAGGCGTGGTGTACATGCACTCCATGGGTGTTGCGCACTGTGACTTGAAGCCGGAGAACCTGCTGTTGACGTGCAACGGGTCCTTGAAGATTAGCGATTTCGGCAACGCTGAATGCTTTCAAATGGCGTGGGAAACAGAAGTCCACTTGTCCTCTGGCATTTGCGGGTCAAGACCGTACATTGCGCCCGAGCAGTTTAAGGACCGCGAGTTTGATCCAAGGGCCGTTGATGTCTGGGCGTGCGGCGTTATCTACATGGTCATGCGAACGGGCTCTTATCTGTGGCAGGTTGCAAACGTGGAGGAAGACGTGCTGTATGAAAAGTATTTGGTTGGAAGGAAGCAGAAGAATGGGTTTGAGCCGATTGAGGCACTGAGAAGGGCGAGATGTAGAAATGTGATTTACTCGATTCTGGACCCGATACCGTCGAGAAGAATTACAGGCAAACAGATATTGAATTCGGAGTGGGGAAGAAGCATTCATGTGTGCAATGCCGGAGAAAGGGGATTTTGAAAATTACAATTTCAATAAAAAATAAATTTAATAAAAATAATAATAATAAAACACGAAATATTAAAAACTAAATAAAAGAACCAAGCATCAGCCAATCAAAACTCTGTAAACAAGTCCGCATACGGGTCCTGCTCCTTTGCTCCATAATCCATTTCTTCTTCCGGGTACCTGTCAAACAGCGAGGTGTCGCCAACCCCAGACTGGATCGGCGGCTCGTACGGCGTCTCAATGTCTTTTGCCAGCAACTTTTCCCAAATGACTTCCGCAAACCATGGGTGGCTCTTGACGTCATGTGACCCGCCCTGCAAATTGCCCAATCTGCGCGTGAGGTCCTTAGTAATCAGGCGCTGCAGCAGGTCGACGGCGTCCGCGTTGAGGTAGGACGGGTACCGCACGTGGCCCAGGAGAATGTTTTCGTACGTCTTCATGGGCGTCTGGTCGTAAAAGGGCGTGTACCCGGTCAGCATTTCGTACACGAGAATGCCCAAGCTCCACCAGTCGACCGACTTGTTGTAGGCTTTGGTGGTCACGACTTCGGGCGCAATGTAGTCGGGAGTGCCGCACAGTGTCCACGTCACGTCCGGCACTTCTTTGGCAAACCCGAAATCGGTGATTTTGATGTGCCCGTTCTTGTCCAACAAAATGTTTTCGGGCTTCAAGTCGCGGTAGATAATGTTGTGGGAGTGGAGGTACTCCAATGCCAGCGTGACTTCGGCAGCATAGAACTTAGCGACCGGGTTAGGGAACCGCTGCGACTTGCGGAGTAAAGAAAAGAGCTCGCCGCCCTCAATGTAGTCCATGACCATGAACAGGTTGCGCGCGTCCTGGAAGGTGCCCCACATGCGGATCAAGAACGGGTGCTCGACGAGTTTGAGCATGCGGCGCTCGTCGTTGGTGTGCTCGACCTGGCGCATGCGCACAATCTGGACCTTCTTGAGCACCTTGATGGCGTAGAACCGGTTGTTGTGGACCGACCGGACAAGGTGCACGCGGCCAAAGGAGCCGGTGCCCAAAGTGCGGAGGATTTGAAAGTCGGTGAGCGTGTATTTGCCCTTGGAGACCGTAGAGCGCTGAGGAAGGGCATTGGAGGGCGTGGGGGTAGACTCAGAAGGGGTGGGATTGGCACTGGCGGTGGAAGGGACGGTGGCCGGGACGGTGGAGGGAGGGTTGGGATTAGAAGGAAGGGTTCCTGCAGCAGCCCCATGCTCCGAATTGGCTGTTTGAGAGTCCATTAATTCGTATAAAAGTGTTTATCAAAAAGTGTTTGAAAATGTCAATTGACCAATTGAATTGAGAGTTATTGGTATTTAACAGGACCTACTGGCAACAACAGGTGATAATTAGCAATTGGGAAACGAAATTAAAGAATTAAAGACAATTCAAAAAAAAAAAAAAAAAAAAAAAAAAAAAAAAAAAAAAAAAAAAAAAAAAAAAAAAAAAAAAAAAAAAAAAAAAAAAAAAAAAAAGAAAAACAAGCAGTGAATGGTCAAAGTCTACGTAGGAGTTCTGTGATGTACTTGAAGAAAACAGACTGGCAGGAAATGAGAAAAAGGAAAGCGAACAGGTACATACATACATGGTAGGCGTGTAAGTCACATGTCGTGTTGCAATCTTAAGTGGTGCAGTTACGGTGTGTGTAATAGAGGTCGTAAGCAGCGCGTGTAACAAAGTTTTGTAACAAGGTTTTGTAACAAAGAGAGCCTTTTTTCTTTGTTGGCTGGGTTTTATGGCTTAATTGGAACATTCTAAAAACAAAAACTGCACTATTTTTTTCAACAAGTCCTTGTTTTTGACAAAGTACTGACGAGTTTCCTGAATCAATACGAGGAAATTGCAATTCTGTTGAAACGTCAGTCCTTTAAGTCAATCTTCCTTTTCTTTATCGTGCTTATCTCTCTCTCTCTCTCTCTCTCTCTCTCTATCAGCCTTCTTTTACCCCCTTCCATTATCCGCTATGCAATTCTATTTATGAACTTGTTTCTACAAATTTAATAAATCCATTCTACCCATTTTCATTCATCGTCCACGTCCTGATTCAAAAGAAAAAAAAAAAAAAAAAAAAAAAAAAAAAAGAAAAAAAGGAATGTATAGAATAGTTTGTACACTCCTAAATTGTATCTCTTTTGGATATGTACACGGCTACATTATCTGCCTAGTAACAGAAAAGCAGAAAAGCACATACACCTTTTACAGATAAATTAAACAATTGTAAACAATCAACATGGGAAAAAAAAAAAAAAAAAATTTTTTTTTGTAGACCATAATTAATAAATTAATAAATAAAGCAAAATAAAAATATTAAATAAAAACAATTAATAAAAACTTGAAAACAACATTAAAAAACAAATATTAGAAATTAATAAAATTAATAAAATAAAAAACACCTCGTACTCATTCTCTTTTCTTTTCCCTTTAAACAGCCTTAACTTCAATATCTCCACCACAATAAAAGCACAAATATTTCAACCCATCATTCCTCTTCTTTCCATCACCACGCTCTTTTCCTTCCTCTTCCTCTTCCTCTTCCTCCTCCTCTTTCCTCCGGATAGCACTACTCTTAATAGCCAGCCATTCACCTTTTGCAGGCACCCTGCCACACTCAGGATTTAGACACCTCGCGTTTGTCTTCTTGTACCGTAGCCCACAAGAGTTGCAGAGCTGGCCAGCAGAAGGGTTCCAGGACGGGCGCCAGCACGGCGACTGGTCAGAGTTGCAGGATATGCAGCGACGTTTTGTGTGGAACGAGGAAGTTGTGCAAGACTTTGCATTGCCAGTCGCATGAGTGTTGGAAACGGTGCTTGGGATCGTGTGGGTAGCGGCTGTGGAAGAGTGTGCGGGAACAGGACTAGTCGAAGCTTCTGAATTGGATGGCGAAGAAGGAGGCGATGGCGGCTGCACTGCGACATTCTGGGCTCTTTGAGCCTGTGTCGGGCTCTGCTCATCCTCGTCATTATCTTGGTTTGCAAGGTCCCTCTGATTTCCACCTTTTCTTTGAACTTGTTGTCTGTGCTGGTTTTGGGCTTGAAAGTCTTGTTTGTCAAGAGCCTGGATATCGTTTATCAAACTCGGCAGCAAAGACGAAAGCTTCGTTTTGGGTTTACGGTTTGGTCGTTTATGAGAATGCATTGTAGCATCTCTCTTGACATTACTGTTGGTAGTGGTCTCATTATCGCTTTCAATGATTGAAATATTAGCAATGTTAGTGTTGTTAGTTCTGAAGCCACCTACTTGTAGATTATGTATTTCCATTCCATTTCTAGATTTGGATAAAGCTGGTGGCGAAGAAGATGGCATTGTTGTTCTTGAGCTCTTTCCAGGACCATGCGATTTGGGTCCACTTTTCGATTTACTTTTTGATCCGTTTCTCGCTCTATTTCCAACTTTAGATCGAGTTGCAGTTTTCTGTCGTTTGGATGTGTTGATACTCGTTTCTTCTTCTTCTTCTTCAAAATCGTCTTGGCCTTCCATTTCAATGTCGTCGTCGTTGTCGTCGTACTCGGCGATGTATTCTTTTGTTGCAAAACTGACTTGATGATACGTTCTCTTGCCTCCTCTTTTATCCGTGGCGTAGCTAGTAGCTTTCGTGGTAGAACTGTTATTACTAGATTCGTTGAGGTTCGAGTTGTTGGAAACCAAAAAGCTTGCGCCTCCCAGAAAAGATGTTTCGTGGACAGTTTTGGGCAAGCATTCTGACGAAAAGCCTGATCCTGGGATTTGAAAAGGGGGTAGGTTGAATAGTCTTGACGGTGGAAAGATATTGTTTCCGTGATTTCCAGTTGTAACGGCATCTTTTAAGCCGTTATTGTTATCGTTATCGTTATCGTCATTATTATTATACCCCTCCATTCCATCTTTTTCACGCTCACTCACATCAATCTTTTCACTATTAATGGTTTGACCATTTTTGATCCTAAGCATCTCCATTTCTTGGCGCTTGAGCTCAAGCCTAGTTGACCAGTGATCATCAATCGACACGGCACACGCAGAGGAAGAAATATCAAAAAACTGTTCCGTTTCTTTTATATCTAGGGCTTTGTTATTTTTATTTTTATTTTTATTTTTATCCCTTCTCTGCGGCGGCGACTGATGCATCTCCATTTCAGATCTTGATCTGTATGACGCCGACAACGACAGCATTTCCTTCAAAGGCGGCGACAAGGACGAGGTTGAGGATGACGAGATAGAGGACAACGAGGAGGAGGAAGAGGGTGGTTTAGAGGTGTGGTGTTGCAGAGATGGAGGAGGTAAAGATGTGGATGATGTTGGCTTGATTGTTTTGACTGTCAAAGTACCCAAAGTTTGCGAAATTTCACGAAATTGGTGAAAGTGGTGGCGCCGAAGCCAGCCACCAAGCTGGGGATGAGAAACTTCTGGCGGCGCGGTGTCTGGGTAGAGTAAGCTATGGTTGTAGAGAGCACGAGAGGGAGGATTAGCTGTGGCTGGTGTTGGAGAGGTTGGATCAATTGGATCAACTGGATCGTTAGGGTTAGGAATGTTGCAATGATTAAAAGTGTTGGAATTAGCTGTTGAATTACTTTGAATTGGATCATTAGTATTGGGTTTTTGGTGTTTGGAGCGTGGATTTGCGATTACATTGTTTAAATTGTTTGATTTTTTTGATTTTTTCAAATCGTTCAAATGATCTAAACTATCCAATTCCGACTGGCCATTTAGCCCTAAATCCCCAGGTTTCATCGTTTTGGCAGGACGAGCATCAAGAGGTCGGCAACCACTGCGGCGAATACTTTGGGTGCAGTTACTAGCCTTTCCATTGGCATTGGCATTGCTGCCCGTCGTGCTAGCGCTCTGGTTTTCTGGGCCCATGTCGCTGTCCCGATTCGGGTCCGGCTGGGCACTGCTGTTGTCGCTACGGGTTGGGCAAGTGTCGGCGTCTGGCGCCGGTTCGTGGAGCGTTTGCAAGCACGGCATGAAGGGGGAATAAAAGTAGCAAATTGCAGGTTTGTCGAAAAAAAAATGAATAAATGATAAATAAATTAAAAATAATAATAAAATAATAAATAAATTAAAAAAAAAAAAAAAAAAAAAAAAAAAAAAAAAAAAAAAAAAAAAAAAAAAAAAAAAAAAAAAAAAAAAAAAAAAAAAAAAAAAAAAAAAAAAAAAAAAAAAAAAAAAAAAAAAAAAAAAAAAAAA
>JAKTYL010000206.1:0-25144 GCA_030578715.1 Magnusiomyces tetraspermus
TTTTTTTTTTTTTTTTTTTTTTTTTTTGCGTGACTTGTATCATTCATCAAATCATCAATCGCTGTTTAAGCTCTAGAGTATATCACATATCACATATCACCATCACAACCCCATTCTTCGGTACCCAAGACCTTGGACAATGGAATACTCTTTTGGAATGCCTGTAATGGATATCACATCCTCTTCTTCTACTCACCACTTGATCCACAACAATCCTAGCATCTCATCAGTCAGCTTGGTTCCAAGTAACACTACCAATCCAGCCATCCCCAATGCATCTTCTTCCTCTTCTCCGCCTTCATCAGCAACCGAACGCTCATTTCCTCAATCGTCGCCATCATCATTGCCATCCTCTGCTACAAACTCTCGTAAACGAATTCCCGCAGAAAAAACAATGGTCCTGGAAAGAGCGTTTCAAGAAAACCCCAAGCCCGACAAAGATGCTCGTGCCGAACTCGCAAATAGAATAGGCTTGCCTATCAGAAACATTCAAGTGAGTCTTGCTTTTTTTTTTTTTTTCTTTTGAGTTCAATGCTGTGCAACAAGCTGGTGATGCACTAAACTTTCATATGTTTTATTTTTATCTTTTTTTTTTTTTTTTTTTTTTTTTTTTTTTTTTTTTTTTTTTTTTTTTTTTTTTTTTTTTTTTTTTTTTTTTTTTTTTTTTTTTTTTTCAGTTTCATTTATGCCAACAACTTTAAACCCCTGTTTTTTTAATAGTTATTATCATAATCATCATTATTATGTAATTATTATTGGTTACTGATTTACACACACTACGTTTTGAACTCTCCTCTTTTACCAAAATTGATCATCTTCTATAAACATCATTTCTAACTTTAGACATTATGTGACTGCATTGTTATCATGATACTTTTGCTCTTTTTTATTATTATTATTATTATTATTATTCTAGATTTGGTTTCAAAATCGACGCGCTAAAGCAAGGTCTAATGAAGAAGAGCCTGTTTTGAAAAAACTCAACGCAGTCAATCAACCTCTTTCTCATCACCTTTCTCATCATCCACAAGGTGGTATAATTATTCAAAAACCTTTTTTCACTACTACTACTACTGCTGCTGCTACTATTATTGGTCCGGGCGGAAATGGAAGCCCTGTTGTTGCTGCTGCTGCTGAGACTCTTGGATCCACTCAGGACCACCCTCACCAACATCAACAAAATTATTTCCAAGCCCAGCAACAACACTTCCAGCCTTCAGCCTCGGCATCTCAGTCTTCTCCGAATTTTGCTACTTTTCCGCATCAGCAGGTCGTCCAGGCTCTTACGCCTACGACTCCTGCAACTATGGGATTCAAAATGGTTCCTGTCATGAGCCATCCTTCTTCTCATGTTAACCAGACTACTATTCCCAATACAAATACTACTACTACTACGCCTAATACTGGAAATACTGCTCAGTATTTAATGACTCCTAATGGCCCAATGCTTGTTACGCCTGATGTCATACAAGCCATGAATCATCACCAGTTTCCTAACCAACAGCCTCAACTTCAACCGCATCTACCACCCACTGTTGTTCCAGTCCACCCAGTCCCAGTTGAGTCTAATAGCAGCAACGATACTAACAACAATGATAATAATAATAATAATACCACTGTTTCATCTTCTTTGGTTAGACTTCAACAACAGAACCAATCTGCACGTCAACACCAACAAAATCAGCCTCCTGCTTATCAGCGTCAACGCCCTCAAAACATTCAAATTAATCCCAATTGCGCCAATGCCATTTTTGTCCAGCAACAGCATCTTCCCTTATCTACTCCTGTCTTGTCTCATAACCCTAATGCTACCCAATTACAAGTCCCTCAAGCAGGAAATCAAACAAGTTCTCAAATTGTTCCTCAGGTTGTTCATCACCCTCAGTTTCATCACTCGCAACCTCTTCCAAATTCTGCATCTCCAGTCCCTCAAAACTCTTTGGCAAACGCTTCGGCTGCGGCCGCACTGTCGTCTCGTCACCAGCATCCTCATCTTTTTCATTATCACCAGCCTCCTCACTTTTTCAGGGCTCCTAACGGTTCCCATCTTCGTCGCAGTCTTTCTGCAACAGCCACTCCTACCAAACAAACATTACAGGGTGGGCCTGGATCTGGCATCGGGGCTTGTTCTAGTACTAATAACAACAGCAATAGTACTACCAACACTGGTGCTACTTCTACTATTACCACGCCAACAACATCTCAAACATCTTCTTCATCTTCAGTGTCTTCAGCGTCTACCACAACTGCTTCTACAACAAGTCTTCCATTCACGCCCGCAGACACTCATCTCCAATTCACACCCAACGATCTCCATTTCAACGCTTCTGACCTCCAGTTTACTCCCAACGACCTTCACTTCAATCCTTCTGAACTACAGTTTAATACTTCTGAGTTACACCTTACACCTAGCGATCTCCAGTTTAATCAAAACGAAGTACAGTTTGGTTCATTTTCATCGTCGTCGTCGTCAGCAGCAGCAGCAGGGGTAGACTTGCAGTTTGCGCCAAAAGACTTGCGTCACCTTGTAGCATCACCCAATTCGCCGCCTGTATTTGTTGGTAAAGCTGGGAATCAGGGCACTGGAAATAACAATGCAGGCCTAAAGAGTGGGAATCATGCACTTCCTACTGGACTGGGGGTTGTTGGGATTAGTTTACCAAGCAACATTACACCTGGAAACAACAACGATGGAAATAATTCCAACGGAAATGGTGGTTCGCTGATGTCTCCAACAGTTTCACCATACATGCCAGTCAAAAGCTCAACTTTGGATACCAAAAGACATCCTGAAGACGATGATGATAATGATGATGACAGCAATATTGATAACGGTAATAGCAATAGTAGTAATGGAAAAGATGAAGAAAATCCGGGACCTGGCGATAATAAAACTGCAACAACTCCAAACACTGTCACTGGTAATGCTGCTAATAATTCTGGAAACCTTAGTATTAATGCAAACACTAATAGCATTTCTAATAATGCCAATTTCAACAGCAGTAATAGTGCTAGTAACAATAACTCGTTTGATTCCAATTCGAAACGTCGAAGATCTAATGCAAACACAGTTGTCGAAATTCCTCGCCATAACTCAACAGCCGAGTCCAACACCACTTCTGAGAACGGAATCACCATTGTGCCACAACATAATACAAGCACCGCTAGTCTTGCGAGCTCTTTTAGTACAGCTTCTACTGCAGGAACTGTGCCTACATACCCGTCGCCTTCCAATTCTAGTGCAAGTTCTAGCGTCAAAAGCGGTAACACGCCGACTACGACTCCTACTACTTCTAGCGGATCTAATGGATCGTCTGTCATGTTTACTATGAACCCGACAATGGTTAACCCCAACATGAGTAGTATGCAAGTATTTAATGGGTTTGGCAACTTTACCATGCAGCCAGGCAGTTCCAACGGCCCCAATGGTCTTAGCGGTCCAAACGGTGCACTCAATACGACAATGGTGATCAGAAACCCTGGTGTTTCGTCGGCCAGTTGTACGCCCACTAGCGTTTCTGTGCCCCAATTCCAGCATCCTAGCCAACTCAATCACGTTAACCATATTAACCACCCTAGCCATGTTAATCATCCCCAGCATTTTAATCAGCATTTACAACACCACACTCAACACCCTCATTACCTTCAGCGTCGCGCGAGTACTACAGTCGCAGGTCTCGGAAGTCTGATTGGTCAACAAAGATTTAGCAACAAATCGTCGCCCAACATCAACCACGTCGTCAATCCCGCTCCTGCTGCTTCTGCTGGCCCTAGTACCGCTCCTGGCTCTTCTTCTGCGGCTGCTCCCAACACTGGTTCAGGAACAGGCTCATTGACTGGACTATTTCCTCAACACCAGCAAATTAGCCATTTCCAATTCCAAAACCAGCAGCCCCAGCAACCTCACCAATTCCAGCACCCACAAACTCTGCAGCCTCGTCTTCAGCAGCAACAGCAAATGGCTAACAACAACGCCATCGGTAATAACGGTATCCACTTTAATAGAGCCATGAGCTTACCATCTTCAACAATCTCGACACCTGTTTCTCAAAAATTTTCTTTTGTTAATAATGGAACTTCAAGTCCTATTAAGTCCTCTTCCACTTCATCATCTTCTTCTTCCTCCTCCTCTTCCTCTTCCTCCTCTTCCTCTTCTTCTTCTTCTACCACCTCAGCTTCCACCTCCACTTCCTCTTCTGCTCCTCTGGTTACTCATGCTACGTTTGGCCAATTCACAAACTTTGCCGCCACATCTAGTACTGTCAGCCTCAATGGAACTCTCAACGGCGTCAACAGTAACAGCAGCAGTAGCGGTAACAGAGCAAGTATCAGCGGTGGCAATTCCAAGCCATCAAGAATGAACATTCGAGGCGTGGAAGGTAAATTTGAAGTGTTGACGTTCCACCAGTATGAAGCGCCTAGTGAGAAGAAGAAGAAGAAGAAGAAAGGTGTCAATAGTGGTGGTAAAGAAGGCAAAGAAAACAATGGTAAAGAGAAGGAAAAGGAAAAGGACGTTGGAAAAACGAAAAAGAAAGAGATTGAAGAAATGAAACCATCAAAGCCGAAAAACAGCAGCAATAACAACTTGACCAAGGTTGGTGAGGAACAGAGTAAACGGGTTTCGATGGTCATTGAAGAAGACGAAGATGCTGTGATGCTGAACATGGAAGATTCTGAAACTAATGGCTTTGGAACTACCAACTCTGAATCTACAACCGAAATCGCCAACACAAGTGATGAGCCTACCAGCAAAGGTGAGGCTAAGAAGGAAGAAGAAGAAAAAGCGCGGAGAAATGGAGACGAAAAAGGAACGGAAGAGGTTGGTAAACATGAAGCAAGGGAACACGAACAAGACGCAAAGATCAAAAAGCACGACGAGCAAGCTGGTCAACAAGTCAACGAAAAACTCAACCAACAACCCAACGAAAAGATCAATCAACCAGGCCCAGAGTATCATCATCATGAAGAGTACGAAGAAGATGACGATGAAGAAGAACTAGAGTTCAAGTTGGAACTCGGCGAAAAAGGGTTTGACGATACTACTGTTTTTTCAACTGCAGGATTTCCAGCAACAGGATTCTCAGGCGCAGCAGGAGAGTTTTTAGATGGTGCAGTAGAAGGAGGAGGAGGAGGAGGAGGAGAAGGGTTTGAAAAAGAGTTTGGAATAGGAATTGAGGAAGATGGAATGACTGGAGTATTTGGAATAGGAACTGGCAATAATAACACTACGCTTTTGTCGGTGAGTTTGCAAGATATTATGATGGATGGTATGGATCACAATATGGATAGTATTGACCATGGGCTTGACCAAGTGATGTCCAGCGACCTTGATTTATGTGACTTTAGCGATCTATTGATGAGCGGAGGCATCGAGAACCATAATAGCAACCACAACAATATGAGTTTTTGAAGGTTGGCCTAGTTTAGTTCAAGAGAGTTATTATTCAAGCATTAAGCATTTATTCATTATTTATTATTTATTTGTTACAACCATTTATTAAACGTGTTAATGGATTATTTATTATTTATTATTCAATTACTATTCATTAATGTTACAAGACCATTCAATCAGATCTATGGATATCTCTTTTCCAATCCATAGCCATCCTTCAGGACACAAATCGTGCACACACTATATTTTCTCATCATGACGCTTCACACTGGTCCATGTCACTCACTCTGCGTACACCACCAAGTATACACCTTTTCAGTATCCCTTAGAAATGCCCATAAGCACACGCTTCTCTCAACGTCTCTCTCTAGCGTCACACTCTCAGCCGGTAAGTATTTCATTTTGGCATCAACCCACCACGAGGAGTGCAATTCTCTCGTGTTTTTTTTTTTTTTTTTTTTTTTGTCGTATTGTCCAAGACCCCTATACACACACACACACACACACATTGCATCACTCACACCGAATGTCAACCCATCACCACATCTCATCCCATCACATCAACCCAATTCAAGTAGTCTCTGGTACGCTGGTACTCGAAAAGACGCTCAACAAAGAGTTGAAGAATTGCGTGTTAGCAACGTGACTCGCACGTTTCTCACCATTTGGCCAATAACCGGCATTTGACGCATTTCTCTCTCTCTCATAGTTTACACTTCACACACACACACACACACACGGCTTAACACACCTTTCCGTTTTTTTTTTTTTTTTTTTCATTTTTCACTTTTCACTTTTCGTGGTCGCTTGTGTTCCGCAAACAACAAGTGGTCTAAAATGGGTTGTCCCAATAAAATAAAATAAAAAAAAACGGTTCATTTTCAATTCTTAAAAGTTACACACACATACGATATCTGACGAACATCAGATAAATATATTCAATTGTTCAATTGAACCCAAATAATATAAATAGTAGCCTGAATTCCCTCTAATTCCCTTTTCTTTCTTTCTTTCTCATCATCCCACTCCCAATATATATTCATTTATATATATATAAACCCACTCACTCCAACTCCAACTGTACCCAACTAAAATCAAAATGTCTATTACCAAGGTCCACTCCAGATACGTCTACGACTCCCGTGGCAACCCAACTGTCGAAGTCGACCTCTTCACCAACAAGGGTCTTTTCCGTGCCATTGTTCCTTCTGGTGCCTCCACCGGTGTCCACGAGGCTCTTGAGCTCCGTGACCAGGACAAGTCCATGTGGCAAGGCAAAGGTGTTTTGACCGCCGTCAAGAACGTCAACGAGATCATTGCCCCTGCCCTCGTCCAGGCCAACATCCCCGTCACTGACCAAGCCGCCATTGACGCTTTCCTCAACAAGCTTGACGGCACTCCCAACAAGGCCAAGCTCGGTGCCAACGCCATTCTCGGTGTTTCTTTGGCTGCTGCTAAGGCTGGCGCTGCCGAGAAGGGTCTTCCTCTTTACGCCTACCTCGCTGAGTTTGCTCAGACCCCTGCTCCTTACGTTCTTCCTGTTCCTTTCCAGAACGTTCTTAACGGTGGCTCCCACGCCGGTGGCCGTCTTGCCATCCAGGAATTCATGATTGCTCCTTTGGACTTCCCTACCTTCTCTGAGGCCATGAGAGCTGGTGCCGAGATCTACGCTACCCTCAAGTCTCTTGCCAAGAAGACCTACGGTGCTTCTGCTGCCAACGTCGGTGACGAAGGTGGTGTTGCTCCTGCCATCCAGACTGCTGAGGAAGCTTTGGACCTCATCATGTCCTCTATCGAAAAGGCCGGTTACGCTGGCAAGGTCGGCATTGCCATTGACGCTGCCTCTTCCGAATTCTTCAAGGACGGTTTCTACGACCTCGACTTCAAGAACCCTGAATCTGACAAGAGCAAGTGGTTGTCTGGCGAGCAGCTTGCCGACTACTACCTCGAGCTCATCAACAAGTACCCCATTGTTTCTTTGGAAGACCCCTTTGCCGAAGATGACTGGGCCACTTGGTCTCACTTCTACTCCAAGGCTCACGACAAGCTCCAGATTGTCGGTGATGACTTGACTGTCACCAACCCCATCCGCATCAAGAAGGCTATTGAGACCAAGGCTGCTGGTGCTCTTTTGTTGAAGGTCAACCAGATTGGTACTCTCACTGAGTCTATCCAGGCCGCCAAGGACTCTTACGCCGCTGGCTGGGGTGTCATGGTTTCCCACAGATCTGGTGAGACCGAAGACACTACCATTGCTGACCTTGTTGTTGGTCTCCGCACTGGCCAGATCAAGACTGGTGCTCCCGCCAGATCTGAGCGTCTTGCCAAGTACAACCAGATTCTCCGTATTGAGGAAGAGCTTGGTGACAAGGCTATCTTTGCTGGTCGCAAGTTTGCCAAGTCTGTTGCTATTTAAATGGGTTTTTTAAGAAAAAAAAGGTGATTTTAACTAAAAAAAAAACAATGTTTCTAATGTAATGATTTGTAATGAATTTATGATAATTTAAATTAATATAAAAAAATATATATATATAAATACTTCAAATAAGTGTTGAAAGCAAAAAAAAAAAAAAAAAAGAGTTAACTAGCTAGTTTCTGGAAGTATCGGAACTATAGGCGATGTGGTAAGTGTTGTATTTAGTAGGTAGTTTTCTTACTAGTTGCAATAAACGATGCGTTTTTTTGACTGATTTGTTGAGAAAAAAAAATAAAATAAAATAAAACCAATAACTCCATTTCGCAGTGTTTGAGTGCTGGAAGCGAGCTGCTAATGTCCCTCTCCAAGCCAGCAGTCGAAAAAAACTTGTTACATTGAGTTGTTACCAGCACTTTCACACTGTTTTCATAACAAACGGCCGGCCCTCGGCCAAAAGGCGGAATTACCCGAGAAAGCTCGGCTGGAGGTGTGTGTGTGTGTGTGTATATTTCCGTGAGGGTTAGGGTAGATTATCTGGGGGTGTTACAAGCCTCCAAGTGAACAAGTTCCTCAGAACCCCTACAAAAAAGACTCCAGCCACTCAACAGCACCAAAAACTACCAAATTAGCACATGCGACGGCATCTCAAGCAACTCAATTGAATGTGTGTGCTGGTTATATGGACCCTAATAGCGCACTAATCCAATATATATATATATACACATTAAACCTTCAATCGCATAAAAACCCTCTAGCCACGTGTATATATATATATATATATGTATATGTATATATATGCCTTTACTCCCCCAGCCGAGTCTCTTCCTGGACCAATGGGCGGCCCGTGTCAGATTAGGCCGAGTGGGTGGACGGAAAATACCCCAGATTTCTTGCTCTCGGAAATATAAATTAGTATAAATACGTCTGTAATTCTCATTTTCAGTACTCTATTCCATCACTTTTCTTTTATTATTATTTTATTATTACTGTTAACTTATTTTTATTATTATTATCATTACCAAATAAACCCACCCAATAAAAATGGTCGCTCCTACTTCTCAACTCATCGAAGGCGTCGAAATCCGTGCTCCTATCCCCGACGCCGCTCGTCACATTCTCACCAAAGACGCTGTGGCCTTTATTGCCACGCTCCACCGCACCTTCAACGGCCGCCGTAAGGAACTTTTGGCCAGACGTGTTGCTCGCCAGGCCGAGATTGACGCCGGCGCCTTGCCCGACTTTTTGCCCGAGACTGCTTATATCCGCGACGACCCCAACTGGCGTGCTGCTAAACCAGCCCCAGGCTTGGAAGACCGTCGTGTTGAGATTACCGGTCCTACTGACCGTAAAATGGTGATCAACGCCCTCAATGCCGACGTCTACACTTACATGTCTGACTTTGAAGACTCGTCGGCTCCTACTTGGAAGTCCATGATTGAAGGCCAAGTCAATTTGTACGACGCTGTGCGCCGCAACATTTCTTTACAAACTGGATCCAAGTCTTACAAACTCCGCACTGACAAGAAACAGCTCCCTACCTTGATTGTCCGTCCACGAGGATGGCACCTTGACGAGGCCCACTTTGTCGTTGACGGTGAGCCCATTTCTGGCGGCATTTTTGACTTTGGTCTCTATTTCTACCACAATGCCAAAGAAGCTATTGCCCAAGGCTTTGGTCCTTACTTTTACTTGCCCAAGATGGAGTCCCATTTGGAGGCTCGTCTCTGGAACGACATTTTCAACTTGTCGCAGGACTGGATCGGACTCCCTCGTGGAACCATTCGTGGCACTGTCTTGATTGAAACCATTTTGGCCGTCTTTGAGATGGATGAGATTATTTATGAATTGCGCGACCACTCGTCTGGTCTTAACTGCGGCAGATGGGACTACATTTTCTCGTACATTAAGAAGCTCCGCAACCACCCCGAGTTTGTGTTGCCTGACCGTGCAGACGTTACCATGACTGTTCCTTTCATGAGCTCTTACGTCAAGTTGCTCATTAAGACTTGTCACAAGCGTGGTGTCCACGCCATGGGCGGCATGGCTGCCCAGATTCCTGTCAAGAACGACGAGGCTGCCAACAAGAAGGCAATGGAAGGTGTCTACAAGGATAAGCTTAGAGAAGCTACTGCTGGCCACGACGGCACTTGGATTGCTCACCCTCAGCTTGCTCACATTGCCCTCGAGGTTTTCAACAAGCACATGCCTGGCCCTAACCAGATTTACAAGATCCGTGAGGATGTTCACGTGACTGCCCGCGACCTGATTAACCCATACATTGCTGGCGGTCAAGTCACTGAAAAGGGCATTCGCACCAATTTGTACATTGGTCTCAATTACATGGAAGCCTGGCTTAGAGGCGTTGGTGTCGTTCCTATCAACTGGCTGATGGAAGATGCTGCTACTGCCGAGGTCTCACGTTCTCAGCTCAACCAGTGGGTCAAGCATAGCGTTGTGACTGCCGAAGGCAAGAAGGTTACTCCTGACTATGTGCTTGCGTTGCTTGACGAAGAGACTAAAAAGATTGCTGCCAATGCGCCTAAGGGTAACAAGTTTGTGGAGGCCGCACAGTACCTCAAGCCTGAAATCACTAACCAGACTTATTCTGATTTCTTGACTTCTTTGTTGTATGATAAGATTACCAATGTCAGCTCTTCGGCTGCAAAGCTTTAAGAGAAAAGTGTCTAATTTGTGATGTTGGAAAAGGCTTGAACAAAGAAAAAAAAAAAAAAAAAAAAGTTTATTGATGTTTGTTTGTTTTTTTATAATGAAGTAATAAATAGCTTTTAAAATGAAAATATATGGAATGAATAAAAATACAATGGAATAAATAAATAGTAATGATGTTCATCAAGAACAAGTCATTTCGCGACGACTATTAGACCTCTGTCTAGCCATTCATGTCCTGCCCATTAGCCAGCATGTATCGTCTATAAGCCAACATTTCCCGCTGGGTTGCCCAAACAAAGTGGCCAACAACTGCGCCAAATACCACGGCCAGCATGATGTACCCATTATAAGTCATGAAAACGAGCCTGTAGAAAAAAAAAAAAAAAAAAAAAAAGTTAGTAAACGGTTAGAAAGTGATTTGATCAAGATAGTTAGAGAGAGAACAAAAAGTACGTACATTAGGAAGAATGAGTAAAAGACTTGGAAACCGTAGAGTGATGACTTTCTGAGTCTTTGCCAATCAATAAACTCAGTTGCACCAAAGAATTTGCCAGCTGCACCAGAAGTTTTGGAAAGTCCATTAGTCGCTTTTTTGAAACTGAATAAAGATTTGAATCTCTTGAGTAAAGATGGCTTGTTCAATGAGGTATGATCTGAAAATGAGACATGTGTTGGGGAAGTATGAATCGGCGACAAACCACAAGCGGGGGATCCGTGAATTGGAAATGAACCGCGAGTTGATGGAGAAGAAGAAGATAGTGAAATTGGGAGCAAAGTTTCTGCTGATGATTGTGATGACAATGTTTGCGAATATCCGTACACATCCTCAAATCCATCATCTTCATCTTGCCTTATTCCGTGTTCAAACCCATCTTCCATATCCTCCAACTCCACATCTTTCCCATTCTTCAGCACATTTTCTGAACCGCTTTCAAGGCTGTTGTTATTCTTCATTTCGTCCCAATACTCAAAAAGGTCTCCAAGATACTTGACTCCCTCATACCCAGCGCCTAGCAGCATCACGACCACGAGTGCGCACCCCAGGCCGAGCGGCGTTTGGATGTGCCACCAACTAAAAATGATGGTGATGTTGGAAGTTTGGAGATTGAAGAGCATGGTTGGGGAGTCTTGGGGTGAGGAGACTGGGGAGGAGGTTGAAGGTGAGGTTAACGTTGAGTTTGATGGGGATGTGGAGTTTTGTGGGAGAGGTGAGTGATGTTGATGGTGATGGTGGTGGCCATTATGGTGACCATTGTTGTTATGGGTATGATTCATTGTTTGGTATAACTTGGTATCGTTTGATATGAAACGTTTGTTATACAATTTTAATAATTAATATAGATAGGTATATTATGATATAAATTGGCATAAGTGTTTTGCAAATAGATATCAAAGCATTAGCATAACATCCAAAACAAATATTCTAATGAATAAATAAGTTAAACAATAAAGAAATAGAAACGGAATAAAAATTGAAGTGCAATTGTTAAGGGGCACAGTAAACACCTAAATTACAATTCCCTCACTCTCTAATCCAATCATTTTATTTATTTATTTTAGCCTGATTAAACCGTATTAAAAAAAAAAAGTTTGACATGTCCTAAAAAAAGAATCAACCTTAAGCTTACATGCTTGGTGTTCCCGCTATCGTTTTCATCAATGGTTCAGAAAAGGAAAAAGATGTGTTGGCACTGTGGGTCCTTTACGAAAACATATCTTACTCGTGGGTGTATACACATCAAGATAATATTTTTTTTTTACACACGGAATAAATTTTCAGAGATTTAGCATATTTTTATCACAAGATTGAAAAAATGCCTTGAAATGTAGGTAAATATCGTTGTTGAATATGGTTGATTATGACTAGTTTTGGGCCATTCCATGTAAATTCATGATACTAGTATATGTCAAGTACGATTTTTTTGGCACAAAGACATTAGATACCAGCCGTATATTAGCTGTGCGTGTGTGCCTATGTAAGAAAGAGAGAAAGAGAAAGAATGTACGTGAGAGTGTGTGTGTGGTGTATGAGGTCCTAGTTGAGGGTAAGGGCAAGAGTTGTAGAACATAATTCGGTTTTTTTTTCTTTGAGTAAAACGGCATCTTTGACCAGTTTTCTGGGTGTGTGTATAGGTTGTCGGTTTATACCTTTATTGTGTCTTTACATATTTCATAGACTAGTTATTGTTGGATTTACAACTAGTTCTTTTTTTTGGGGGGTTTCTCTGTTCCTCTCTTATTTTTTTTTTATAAATTGCAATAGTCTTGGTAGATAAAGTCAAGTTTTGAATTTTAAAACCCCAATCTTCATGTTTTGTTAGGTATGATTGAACCCGTCTTTGCAAGAAAAAACGATTTTTTTTTTTTTTTTTTTTAATCCAACCTAATATCACGATCATGTGAAATCAAATATTCGGGCTTCGTTTTTAATCAAGTTCATTGCTAAGTTTACATGTGCAAAGATGTAAACTTGGAGAAATCAGTATTTAGGATCTTTATTTACCACCCTTAATTAGCTCTCCTAATTTTGAACACTTTTATTATCACGTGATATGAAGATGGATGTGCAATATATTTTGACATTTGTTGATATTGGTTAATTGGCTGTGTGAATTAACAATAATTTGTTCAGCCTGGCTATCAGGGAAATTATTGAGTAATGGTATTGTACTTTTACGTCTTATTAAGTCTTAGCATTTCTAATGATAGAAATACACATTCTTAACTATTACTGGTTTTCGACAAAGTTCTACCCTACAATCTCACTTAACAAATTTCACTTGAGTTTTTTTTTTTTTTTTTTTTTTTTTTTTTTTTTTTTTTTTTTTTTTTTTTTTTTTTTTTTTTTTTTTTTTTTTTTTTTTTTTTTTTAAGATTTCAATATATTCAACTATTTATTTGTTTTTCATTTTTTTTTTAATTATTCATTATTTTTTCGCTCATTATCTAATTGGGAGCAAGGAGACGAGAAATAACAAGGTACATGAACTTTGCGTACTTTTTATTTTTAATAAAAATGAGTCTCATTTTAAGCTGGCTGACACACAAGCGTACTTCATTTCCTAGCAGATCAAACATCGCGCCAGTAATGACTTGACGCAAGTTAGGATCGGCCGGTCTTTGCTGGAGCCATCCAAAGTGGAGTGGGCCATAAGCCTCGGCGTTAACCAAGTCGGACGACACGCCAGCATCTATGAGGTCTTGGCCAGTAGCCTTGCCGGCCAAAAAGTCGGCAAGAAGGTTTGGGTTCCAGGAAAGTTCTTTGTAGTAGAGCTGGAGCTGCCCCCAAAGGGCTTCGCTTTTCAGGAGTTCTTTGAGAGCAAGCTGCCATGCGAAACCGCCTTTGTTGGTGAAGGGCCAGGTGGACGAAACAAGAGGTTTGTACTCTTCGTTGATGTCAATGTATTTGGCCCAGGCATCAGAGACCTGTGGGTAGTACTGGGAAGAGTAGTCTGGTGTATAGGCGATTGGCATAGACAGGCGAGACGTCATTCTTCCGTCATTGACAGCAAAACCCATGTATGGCTCATCACCAAGCAAAGGAGCAACAGGAATAGCACCCTCGTTAGTCAGTTTAGCGCTTTTGCCAGCAGGATACCTGAAAAGACCGGCATAAAAGCGTTCAGGCCTTTTCCAGCTGAAACCGACAATGGTTTCGACATTTACAGAGCTGACAGTACGTGCAGCAACATAACAACCAGAAACAGCAGGTCCGCCTTTTTTAACACCAGCGTCGGTTTGTTCTTGTGAAAAGCAGTAACGAGAGCCCCAGACAACGTCTCTGTCTTTGAACTTGAGTTTCTTGCTGGTGCGTGTCACTTCGCGGCCTTGGTAGCAGTATACTAGGACCGACTCGCGTTTACGTAGAAAGACGGCAGAGAGCCTGGCTTCAACAATGAAACGGAAACCGGTGTAGGGCATGTAGTTGGAAGAGTATGTGGAACAAACGTCATCACCTTCAGCATCAACATCGCTAGCAAGAAAAGCTTGGAATAAAGAATTCCTGCGGTTGCGATAATGTTCAGGGTGAGCAACGCTTTCAGTATAAACGATATTGGGATCGTCGTTGGAAGAGCTTTCAGTATAATTTTCGTTCATGGAAGCAATAAGACGATGATAGTCAAGGTACGAAATATAACTTTCGTCAATGTTTTCCTTGGTAGCATCAATGTAATCAATATTAAGTTCAATGTCTTCCTCAGAGTTAGGATCATTGGCGCCAGCCAGATCGTTGATGATGTTGGGACCAGGGAAGGCTACCTCGATAGCTGGGACAGCGTCCTCAGGTGCAATGTCAGAAGAGACAGGTGAAATGTGGACAGGAATGGAAGAAGCAGTTTTGGAAGAGATAGTACCAATGGAAACAGAAGAGTTAACAGTGGTGTTGGCATATAACGGAGCATAGATGGGAATAGCTGCAACTTGAATGGCAGCGACTAAAGAAAGAGCAATTAGCTTGACCATTTGGATAACAATAAACAAGAAGTTGTTGGTTGAAATGGATTGACAATTTTTTCAGTGAAGAAAGAAAAAAAGAAAGAGAAGTCGAATAGAATTCCTGATCCTTTTATACTTTTTCTATATGATTTTGTCTTCAAAAATAAGTATCAAAATATATTATTCCAAAGGAGCTTGAGTTCAAGCCTGTCAATTTCTAGCTAGCTTTAACAGTAGTAAGAATTACTTGCACATGGTTGAGAGTAGCTATTGTTGAGCGGGAAAAATATATTTTCAAGAGATTGAACAAAACCTGAAAAGCAATAGAATGATGAAGAGCAAAAAAAAAAAGAAAAAAGAGAAAAATATATTTTACTACCCATTGGATTTTAAATGTCAAGCTTGGTTATGAGTAGTGGTTGAAAAAGTATATTATCAACTAGGCTAGTATTGGCATGATGATGACTATGAGAGAAAAAAAAAAAAGGGTTAAGCCTGTACACACAATATATTTTGTCAAAGTATGTATTTTGTTTATATTTACAAGCTTGAGCCCCATTTTCATATTTACATATTCAGAATCAAAGCTAGCCAAATTAAAATACAACTATTGAAAGACTAGTGTGTTCTTGAACTAACACTCATTATGGAAGCAATTTAGACACACAATGATTAGTAAAGTAAAAATGAATTATATTATTAACAGATTAAGAAATACATAAGTATATAGTACAACAATAAATAAATAATTAGTAGTAATGATGAGTAAATAATAAATAAAAAAAATAAGGAATTAGTAGTGATGATAAGAATAAATAATAAATAATAAACAAAAAAAGATAAAAAATAATAAATGTCAATGCCAGCTACACATCAAATCAAAAATGAAAAGGATGACAAGCTCAATAGAAATCAGGTCTTTCCATGCTCTGTGGTGAAAGCATGCCACTGTGAGACTTGATGGGAGTGTCATAGTGCAAAAAACGTTCAACGTCGAGGTTACGAAGTTCAAGGACTTGGAACTTTGTGGCAGTGTTTGAAGGAACAAACGATTGGATTTGGCAGGAAGTGTTGGAAGAGGAGGTGGTGCCAGTGATGATATTGAGTGAAGAAGTGAGCTTTGTGTGCTTTTTTGAGCCAAGTTCAATGTCAGATTTAGATGTAGAGCAAGAATCATCTTCATCTTCAGTGTCATCAGATCCAAGACTAACAGTAGAATCAGAGGCGCTGCGTTTAAGGCCAGGTCTGCACAAAGAGACAGCTTCAATACGAGTAGCATTGTTAGAATTAGCAGCATGGCCATACCCAGCACAGAAAGTGTTTGCTTTAGTGGCTTTAGAAAGCTGTGTAAGAGAACTGGGTTCCACCGAAAATGAGGCAGAATTGTGTGCTTTGTTAGCAACAAGGGCAATAGGAAGGCTAGACTTTGAACCGTCAGTTTCAACAACAGTTTCAGAGTCGGCATCATTTTTGATGTTAGTCGCCTTGTCTTCAGTTTTAACATCAGCATCAGAATTACCACTCTGTTTCGAATCCTTGGAGTTGTCACCTTTGGCCGAATCAGAAGAAACAGAGTCAAATGAGTCAGTACTAGCACAAAAAGAAGAACTAGAAGAGGCGCTCAATGCTTCTGCTGGCTCTGAACCATTCAGTGATTCTTGTTCAAGTTTAGTTTCCGGACCTGTCTTTTCAGGAGACTCGAAATAAAACTTGAACTCCTCATCCATAACGGTTGAGGGTGTGAAAACAAACTGAGGAATATTGTATGGAGAAGAAGTGGTGGTGATGTGTAGGGATGAAGATGGAAGAAAAGAAGATGAGGAAGCAAAAGCAGAGTATCCAATAGCGCTTTTCGAGCGATAAGGAGAAGCGCGTACAGAAGAGTTTTGGTAAATGTCTTCAAACTCGTATGAAGCTGGCGAAAAACCCAACGTAGGGTTAAAAATTCCAAAGCTCTTTTTGAAAGGAGATGGAGGAAAGAGTTTAGGGCCAAGTAAGGCAGATGAGGATGAAGAATGCAAATTGAGGTTGAGTGTGTTAGGAACGGGGGTGTAGCGATTAAGAGAGGCGCAAGAACTTGGTTTGTCTAGGGAGGCAGTAGACACCGAAGATTCAGAAGAGCAGGAAATTGTAGATGTAGATGAAGTGAAGGATTCATGATGAATCTGAGATGGGAAAATGTTGGCTTCAGCGTTGACTGGCATCCATGGATTGTGAAACGAAGTAAGCATATGTTGATTGGAAGAATCTTGCTTATCCAGCAGTAACGTACAGGAGTCAGACACTGAACGCATAGCATTGTGACGATGACGTTTCACAAAAGGAGAAGATGGCTCATCACTGTTTACAGAATGAGGAGCACTCTCAGTTCCAATAACTGAATTAGACTTGATGGCAAGATTAGAAAAAGACTCAGGATTGACATCAATAGCGTCTATATCACGCTTTTTGGAAACGTGCTGGAGACCCAACGAAGTGTTGGCGCGTACGATTGGAGATACAGGTGAAACAGCAGAATATAATGAAAGGAAATCGCCAGTGTGAGATTTCATCGGACCTGATGATTGAGTAAAGGTAACAGCAGCAACAGGAGTTGGTGCTTTAAGAACCTTAGGAACATCAATGATAGGCTCAGGTTTAACAGTTACTGGTTGAGCAGTATTATCTGCTTCTGGCGGTGATGGTGGTTGAGTAATAAACTGTTGTGGTCTCTTAACAGTTCTGCCTTTAATAAACTGAAACTCACAACCAGTCTCGACCAACCAGTAGTTTCCTTTTCCAGGATCAGATTTAGGACGCTCTTGTTTACGAAAAGCCTTGTTCAGCGACAAGTTGTGACGTATCGAGTTTTGCCAGCCGCTCTTGCTCTTGCGGTACCAGGCAAAAGTGTCATTGATCCACTTGTAAATCTGGGCCAATGTGAGCTTACGCTCTGGAGAACGTAGAATGGCCATTCCAATGAGAGTGGCATAGGAGTATGGAGGCTTGGACCCATCATCGAGGATAGGCGGCATTTCCTCAGGGGATGGGATTTCTTGGTCACTGCTGGTGGGGGCAGACATGACTGGAGTAGTATGGATCAGCGAGGATTTCACTGTCGGCAAATATGCTTGGTGAGAGTAATGATGATATGTTTGAGGAGTGGAAGAAAAGGAGACAACATGAGGAATATACACAGGACCATAGTCTGTAGGACGTTGGTTTGGTAATTGGCGCTGTGGGTGTGGATGTGGTTGATGAAGGTTGTGTTGATGTTGATTTTGCAACTGGTGTTGATGCTGTTGTTGTTGGTTTGGCAACTGGTGTTGCTGAGTGGGAAGTTGAGGTGGACATAGCATTGTTAATGATGATTATTATTGACCTTTTAAATTTCCCCAAGATATTTATCTGCATTTAAATAATCCTCGATTGAGGCTCTGGAATTAACATTTTTATCATTTTATCAGTTTTATTGCTTCAACAGCCCTGGTCATATTTCAGAATTTTAGTTTGGTTTGAAATCCAAACCTCATTCAAAAGTATCCGTATCGGGACTGTTTCATTAATATAAGGCCTGTTTCGATACTTTGCGATACCCTTGTCCTTTGCTTACATTATTTCATAATATCATGTATTTTTCTCTATAATCAAGTATTATTTTACGTGTTATTTTAATATTTTATGGTATTTACAGGCCATATGCCTTTTTTTATATTAATATTAGCCCTGGTAAACCCAAAAAGCAGCTAGTTAAAATTCAGCCCCTACCCTGGGCTTTTTTCATCAAGAACGCACACGCTCATTCTTGTTCAGTACATTTCATTTCGAAATCCTTCGCTTCTTGACGCAGCTATGAAACTCCCACTTGACACTAACACTAACACTAAACACACCGAGGTCGAATTCTCGAAAAATACTTTCTCCTTTGTGTCAAGATAGCTGCATAGTGGTTACGAATAAGGTCTTGGGGTGTGTTTCCAAGTGTGTGTGCGTTTGTGTTTTATTATATTGCTTGATCGATATCTAAATGTCTAATTTGGTTTCACTTGACGTTTATTCGAGATGGCTTGGGTAGTTTAGCCATAGAAAGAATGGACCGTGAATAGTTATAATTAGGTTGGGAGTTTGGTATTGAGATTACCAAGTATGGAGATAAATGTCTATACCAAAGGATGATCAAACTGGCTGAATTGAATTGTTTTTTTTTTTTCTTTCTTTTTTTTAAAAAAATGCTCAGCCTATCTATTGACTATTTTTATACAAGCTTTGATTTTATTAAACTTAATCAATCCCTTTCTACGTCTAAAGCTGTCGTATCTCAGAACAAACAGTGAAATATCAATAGTAAGCCCGTCCATTAAAATTAACACAAACCATGATCCGATAATGCTGACAAGGCAAGAATGTTGAACAGCATCAAAGCCACTAGAAACGCATTCATTGAACTGACACTGAAAACGTCCAACTTTCTTCCAACACAAAACTATCATTTAATCAGCCCGAAATGGTATCTCATTAACCTGACCTTTTATTTTTATTTATATCCATTTACTTAAACCCATACTTTGATCCAATCTCTTTCTTTGTCTTTCTATTATTTGCAAACATCTCTTCCAATCCTTCTCTATTCTCTTGAGCCGACTTGATCAGTGACGAAAGTTGGTGCTTTCCGCTAGCAACTGCGCGTACTGGCCTGTTGATTTGGTGACCTGCCATCTGAGTGGCTCCTCCATGGGCATCCAAATTGGACTGATAAAACTCATCGACGTTAAAAGTGACCAGCGAATCTGTGTCAATGCCTTCAGGTGCACTGAAAGGATTGCGTCGTTTAGGTTTGCCTGAACTTGTAGACTGTTCTTTTGGAGCAGAAGTGGTGTTTATGAATGCTGAAGAATTTGTGGTGTTCATTTGTGAAGGAGAGGATTGGGGAATCGAAAATTGAGCCGGGATATTGGAAGGTACTGATGGACCATATGAAGAAACTGCTTCGCGTACGTTTTTGGCATTAGATGTGCTATCAAATGAAAAAAGAGACGGCATTGCCGAGGTATCTTCGCTCATTGGGATGTCTGTGTCTATACTTGTGCCTTGATGGGATTTAGATTTAGCAGTTTCTGTAGTAGGCTCATTTGGCTTAGTAGCTACCTCAATATTCGCAGAACCATTAATAATAGCTTTGTTTTTAGCTGACGAAGCCGAGACAACTGGTTTTTGTAAAGCTCGTCGATTTTTAGGTGCCGGCAAAAATGAAGCAATTGAGACTTTTGGTTTTTTCAAGTCTTGTGACTGTTCGCCAGCATTTGGTAACTCACTTTCGTTATTTTCTCCAGTGTGGCTAGCCTCGTCGTTGTTTTCTTGGTTCAAATCTTGGACTGCAATAACGCGTTTGCGTTTCTTGGATACGTTTACTGTGATGGTATTTGCCTTTTGCTGTGTTTGTGTCTGTGTTGGGTCATTCTGTTTGGTTTGATCGACAGGTCTAGGTTCGTTTAGTGTAAGTTTGGATATCGAGGATGCTTGTGCTGGAATATGGGTGGTAGTTTGGCCAGAGTCGGAGTCTGAATCACTATCATAATCTGGAACTAAAGACATGATTTTTTTGAAATAAAAAGGAATTTAAAAAAATTATGAAGGTTACCCTGTTTATTTGTCAAGTTTTTGAAACAATAAAAACCAAAAAAAAAAAAAAAAAAAAAAAAGGTATATAGTACTAAAAAGAAGCAGTCATGAAAACTTGTAAGGACAAAAAAACAAAATACAAATAACGACGTGATGTGGTTAGGTGACATTTTTTTTGAAGTCCAAAATTCACGAGTCTCAAAAGTGAAGCACACCATATTGACGCACAACTAATGCCTAACCCTCCAATCACATGACTACTGCAGGGCGGCCCACAGACTGGGTTGAAAATCACAAGTAAGAAAACAAATCAAAAAATTAAAAATATCAACCCAAAACAAAATCTGTCTCCACTTTCAACTCTTTTGCTTTACATTTTTTTTCGCTTTTAACTATTCGTTTCGCATACCCCTAGAACCCTATTTTTTTGTTCATCTTCTTCAAAACTTTCAAACGATGCCGGCTTTTCGTTTGAAAATCCAGCGGCGGACGCTTATCGTTGCCATCTTTGCATTCACATTCACTTACATGCTTTTCGCTATGGCATCTTCTCATTCTGAGCCTGGCGCACCAAACGTTGTTTCTACACGTTCACGAGCCCAACAAGCAGCTAATCCTAACAAACAGTTTGACTCTTCAGTCGATGCCAAGCTGGAAAATGAGCATTTGGAGGAGTTATACGATTCAGCCAAAATTGCAGAAAAAGTCAATGCAGGCTTGCGTGACAACAAAGGCGAAAAAAATAAAAAAAACAATGGTCAAGATGCAGCCACCTTGGCCAATTCGCAGGATATCCAGGATCAGCTTGAATACGAACAACAAGGTCAAAAATTACGTGAGAAATTGAAACCAATTGTTGCAAAAGGTAATAAAGATGACTTGGCTAATAAAAAAATAGTCAACAATGCTGTTAAACAAAGTACTTCTAAAAAGACATCATCATCATCTTTTGAACAACCCTCTATTCGTGACCAAGTAGCAAGTCTTGCTGAGAAGCTTGCTGTTAACAATCCTCCTGCTCCTTCTGAAGTTCAACATGCTACTCATTTGGTTATCGTTCCTGGTCACGCCATTTTCATGCCAAGGCCTGCCCTCAATATTGTTGACGATGAACTGAACGATAACTCTAACGAACGCAAAGACGATGTTCGACCTCCAACAATGGAAATGCCTAAAGATGCGCCTGCAGGAATTCCTGGTCAATTCCAAAAGCGTGGCGTGATACCCGATAGTGAAACCCCTTCAGACGCCGAAGAAGAGTCAAAGTCTTTGAAAGATGAGCCCAAGAAGGAACCCAGAACTGGTTCAACTGAGTCTGAGCCTGATTCTGAAACATCAGAATCTACTCAAGACACTGATTCTAAGCCAGATTCTCGTAACCCTCCTGCTTCAAGAAAACAAGCTATCGCCAACTCCAAAGAAGAAAAAGTGCGAAGCGGTTCACTCAAGGATTCTGACAAAGCTGACGAAAAGATTATTCAAAAGCAAAAGCAAGATACCGCAATTAAAGACAACAAAGCACTTAGCGGCAGGATTCAAGACACTGTTGACGATGATGATGACTTGATGAAGTTTAAAGGCGAGAGTCCTTCCACCAGTTATGCTTCTTCAGGAAATGCTCGCTCAGCCATTCAACAAACCAAGTTTAATGTTTTTTCAAACCCACGAAAACCGCTTGACGCCAAAGATGAAGACAATTGGATGATTTCCTCGTTTCAAAGGGGCCAAACTGAGACCTTTTTAAAGCACATCCGTGTTGCTGCAAAGATTACCCGTAAAGACCCCAACGCAGTTTTAGTGTTTTCCGGCGGCCAAACACAACAGTTTGCTGGACCTTACAGTGAAGCCCAGTCTTACTGGACATTGGCTGCGTCTGTGCTTAACGAGTACGATGTTCCTGATCTTTCTTACAATCATGAAGAGGCAGCAGACCCTATTCGAGAAGATATCCGTGGAAAGAGTGGTGGAAACCATCTTGTTAACCGCATGCTGGTGGAAGAATATGCTACAGATTCCTATGAAAACTTGCTTTTCAGTATTGCCCGGTTCCGCGAATACACTGGCAAATACCCAGACTTGATTACCATTGTTGGCTTAGAGTTTAAGAAGGAACGGTTCCAAAACGTGCACCGCACTGCGCTCAGGTTCCCAGCCAGCAAGTTCCGATACGTTGGCATTGATCCTCCTGAGCTCAAGGCTGCGCCCGAGAAATCCAACAACAACCGAGACCAAGTGACTGAGAACTTGAACGAAAACCCTGACGCTGACAAGAGCAAGCAAAGCCCACGGTACATCAATGCGTTGTTGGGTGAGCGCAAAAACGCGCTTGAGCCATTTATTAGGGACCCCCACGGGTGTAAAGAGTCGCTGCTGGTGGACAAGCGTCGCCAAAGAAATCCGTTTAGACGTATGCACCCGTACTTTTTCTCGTGCCCAGAATTGTTTAACTTGTTTACTGTGTGCTCAAGTGATTTGTCGGCAGAAGAGATGTACACGAACTTGCCATGGAACAAGCAAAAGTAAAAGGAAGTGGAGTGCAGTTTTTTGTTGGAAATGTTTTTGTTTTAGAAAGAAAGAAGAAAATTAAAAATATTACAATATTACAATATTAAAAAAAAAAAAAAAAAAAAAAAAAAAAAAAAAAAAAAAAAAAAAAAAAAAAAAAAAAAAAAAAAAAAAAAAAAAAAAAAAAAAAAAAAAAAAAATAGAAAGAAGGAAAAATCAAAATGAAAAAAACAGCATTTTGCTTTTGTGTACTCTTATATTTATATATTTATACAGTTTTTTTTTAAATTTCAACAATATTGATGAAACTTTGGGAGGCAATGAGGAATTGATTTAATTTTTATTTTTGAAAATAAAAGAAGGATTGTAGTAACCAATTTATCGATTGAACTAAATGAAAGAGATGTCTTGATGTGATTTGAGTTGTTCATATACCATGTATAACGATTTATCTGTTTGTTTCAAAGGATACTAACAACACATTTGAAAAATCATAATTGTATCAATTGGTATATATTAATTATTTGAATAAAGTATCCTGCCACAACAATTGTAAACCCTACACTGATTTGATTTGTTACTTACACCGGAATTATCATTCTCCACTTCTTCACTCTCAACATGAAACTAATAATAATAATAATAATAATGATTAATAAAAAAATATTTGCTTCACACGTCATAAATTACCCAGTAAAAATATGAAAATGAATCCAAGAATTGGAAAGCTCTAGCCCCATTTATTTTCATTTACTTGTTGATTTATGTTTTCTTGGTTCAAAAAACAAATGTTGTCAACAACACTCTTATACTCAGTTCCGTTAAATGATCATATTACACACAATTACTTTTTTTTTTTTTTTTTGTTTCTATTCCTATTCATATTTTTAATTTTATTATATTTTAAACTTTTGGCTTGTTGCCAAACTTTAATTGACATCATGACTTGCACATCTTGTTTTCCTTTACTTTTTTTTTTTTTTTTTAGGTCTTCTGATTTATACCTTTGTAGCAACTCCGTCCTTCTTGTACTGTATTTATTGTATATATATACACTGGCAGTTATACTAGTATAAGTTAAGCGAGAGAATTTCGGTACAAGTTGAGCAAGAGTTAGAAACACGGGAGCCAATTGGTAAAATTCTTTGATTTATTTTTTCATTTTCTATCCAAGAAAAACAATGAATGGTAAAAAAAAGAAAAAAAAAAAAAGGGAGGACAATAGTAAAATCGAGGACAATGACAAACAACAGCAACAACCGTAAAACTTGTAGTGGCAAAAAACAAAAGGACACACACTAATGGACAATTGAAGATAAAGAAAAGAAAAAGAAAACAATCAAAGTGTAACATTCTCAATTGGGAGTTCAAATTTTTTTTTTTTTTTTTTGGAAACTATTCTAAAAGGCCGAGTGGCAAAAAGGTTCATCATGGATTTTGGGATTTTTTTTGAATTATTCACACTTGCCGCAGTGAGTCATTGAAAAGAAAGGTAAAGGTTGTTATGATATCACAGAAAGTTGTTTGCTTGTATGACTTTTTACCCTGTAGTTTGTATATATTATCGTCAAGAGCCAGATTAATAAATAAGATATAAACATCCAAGAAATCAATGACAAAAGAAGATACTTTCTTTCTTTGAATTGTTCTAAGTTGTTCTGTGATTCAATTGATTACTGGAACATTAATTTGTAGTAACAATTCTGTCTTGAAAGTTTTATATTTTATTTTATACTGTTTTATACCTGCAACTGAATTATTGGTGATTGGCCGTAAAAAAAAAAAAACAAGAATAACGGCAATGCTGATGAGTTGTGGGTAGGATGTATACACGTTAATTGTTGGATTGACGTTACGACCGTTATAAAGTTGTTTGAATACGATTCAGGCCAAACAGTCGAATCAAGTCAGACCGATTCTAGCAAAGTCCGACAAACTCTTACTGTTCCAAAAACCCGAAAAAATAGTATACAGAACGATTGAATGCAACGAATCTTGGAGAACTTAGTTCTTACGCCCGATGGATTCAGATAAGCCCAGAGTGTGAAAAGAAAAAGTTCACAAGTCACAAGTTTTAACTCGAGGAACCAGAGTCCATCCAGCACATATGAATTCAAAAAAAAAAA
>JAKTYL010000207.1:0-24799 GCA_030578715.1 Magnusiomyces tetraspermus
AAAAAAAAAAAAAAAAAAAGTTAAAAAGTTCAACAAAAAGAATTTCAAAGCAACTTGTTTTAATAGTTTTTTTCGTATCTCAGATCTTTAACGTTATACTTTTTGTCTGGGAGAAAAACAAATGGCAAACTAAACTCACTTCTTCTCTATTTTTGCTCAAAGTTTTGTTTTTTGGTCCATTTGAAAAAATAAACGTTCTACTATAGCTCTCTTAGTGTCTCTCTTTTTATTTTTCTTTCTTATCTACACACTCGCTATTTTCTACCACTCTTTCCCGTACTCTTTTTCGTTATTTCAAAGCCTTTCCTCGTGTTTTTTTTTTTTATTAAATTAAAATTGTCATTAAAACGTATATCGTCATTATATAAATAGTCTATTATTAAAAATCATAAACAATGCTAAAGTTTTGTTGTGGGAGTGGTTGTTGGAGCAGTTTCTTATCATTTCATGCATAAGCGTTATAGCTAGTTGGTGACCCCAAAATACCTTTACTCGTCGTTGGTTTGGGCGCCAGTCCGTATGGCACGTCTGGTTCTCGTGTGGTAATGCCTTCGGAATCCTCTGGCAACACCAGGCCCAGATGGTTGTACCCAGTCGCTGGATCGTAGCCATCAACCATGCAAAAGCGTGCCTTGCGCACCTTTTGGAAAAGTGGGAAAAGAACCTTGGCTGGGTGGTACAACAGATAGTTGAGTGACTCTTGTGGAATGCTGTAGGCCTTGTTGCGGAATCGCTTGAAATTGTAGATTGTGGCGATGGCAGTAAACAGCAAAGTCAATCCGCCGTATACTCCAATAAGAATGACCAAAGGTAAAACATTGATATAACTTTCCAGCTTGTACAAAGTGTAAAGCTCAGTGTTTCTGACCAACGAAGCAAGATTCAAATAGTCTGGGTTGCTGGTTCTAAACACAGGTGTTACCGGCATGGCGTAGTTGGAGCTACCCGAAGTGTACACCACTTTATAGCTTGGGTTGATCGATGACTTTGCATATCGCGTGATTCTCATATTATAATCGTACTCCAATACTTCAATAGTACCATTGGCAGTGGCAATTTTATCTCTGCGACGAGCTGATCGCTTAGTCAAAGTGTAGGACTGAAAGTTGCTGTTTTCAGTGGTCTGGTTTTGAATGCTAATCATGGAATAACGGACTTCTGTTTCAGCACTGGCAAAAGCACTCTCCAAATCGTCCTTGTTCCATGCTTTGGAATCGTTGTAGTCGTAAGTGTTGTTGAGCACAAGAGTGCCATTGGTGAGAGTGTGACTAGAAACGAAATCGTAGTACAAATCAAGATTGTCGTCGTTGGAATAAGTGGCTGCGTCAAAAGAAGTCAGTTCAAAGACAAGATAGTCGGTAGTATACTTTCCTTCAATGGCGAAAGCGTATTCTTGGCCCATCTTGGAAGAAACAGAAGGAATGTTGAAAACAGCAGGAGAGCCCTTGTCAAGAGTATTGACACTGAGAGTGCCAGGTGAAGTATTAGACACAGACTTTACCGAAATACCGTCAATGGCCATTGTGATGGAAGTGGTGAAATCACCGTCTTTGAGCGAGAGCCAGTTCAAGTCACTCAAGAAAACAGAGACATTTCCGTTAAACTGGGACTGTGAAGCTACAGAGTGTGCAGTATTATCCACCCACTTTTTTGAAGCCTGGACCATCAAGTCTGACGAGAAAGGTTTGTTTCCGAGGTACGAGTCTGTGAGGGCTGGGTATTTGGTCTGGGCATTAGAAGCAGTGGGCATATTTGAAATGTCTACGAGGGCTGGAGATCCTGAAACCGTTCTTCGAAGACTTGTTTCAGAAGACTGGAAAATAATGGTAGACAGGAAAAACAAAACAAGGCCAGCCAATGCCAAAAACATCATGCCGAAAAAGGAGCCCAAAGGCTTACGGCCGTCTTGTCCAATCATGTATCGCTTCTTTGTAAAGCTGATAAAACTCATTCGAATCTGTTCGAGCAGAGGCTGGTTAGCCAAATGAATGAAAAATGCATATTTAGTAGAAAGAGGAGAAATGAGCATAGAAAGACTGCTCAAAAGACAGAGCACCAAGACGTTGGCGGCGACTGTGAGGACCTGTCCGTAGATGGTTTGTAACCAAAGCATTGGGAGGTTTTAAATGTGTGTGGAATAGGGAAATAAGTAATAATGAGTAAAGGGAAGAAAACGGAAAGATTTGAGGGGGAATTGGATTGTTTTTATATTCAAAAAAAAAAATTTGTGATTTGAAAATTGAGTAGTGATAGAGGGAGGGTATAGGCTATAAATAGGCTGGTTATAGGAGCCGCGTGCATGTCCCGAAGCGGTAATAAGTGAGAAGCAGTTACCCAGCCATTTATAAAAAGAGCACACACAGTGGCGGGTATTTTCGAGCGTTTTCGAGCTGTTGCGAGTGTTTTCAAATGGTTTTTTTGGGTGTCGCAGAGTATTAATGTATGACAAAGGGATCGGCCAAAAGTAAATAAACATTGGATTAGGCTGTATTAGTCTGTATTAGAGCTATATTTGACTATATTTGACAATATAAGTGAACTCAAATAAATGGATAATGTTTGAAATATACAGGTTTTAAACTGAAAAAATAAAAAATAAAAAAATAAATAAAAACGAGTATTATAAAAACCTGTACTATTACGGCCAGTGACGGAGAGTGTATTGTTCTTATTTCTTGATCAAATAGCAATTAGGACCTGTATATTTCTACTATCGAGTTTAGACTTTTCCAATATTCAAAAGTGGAGACATAAAAAAACAAAAAACGACCAAGACAAGGCGCTGAAATAGAAAGTCAAACTCCAGAGAGTTTGTTGATTTTAAATGTATAATTGGTTTCTTATAGGGCTGAATGTTTGACATTGTTAACAAACTAGCGACTTTATTAGAGGCATCATCTATCTCTACACATGCGCACTTGACACGATTCTCGGTAGATTAACAAGGTTCTTGGTAATTGGACATATATATATATAATGCTCCAAACTCAAAACACCCCTAAAATTAAATCAAGGTTCAAGAGAGTCTGTGAAACGAGTTTCGAGGTGCAGTGTTTGTAATAAGAAGCTTTAGGTTTTGGGCAAAAAGAAAATATACAACGCGTCGATCACGTGTACACTTCGCGTATAAAAGTGGAAAAGAAATTAATAAATAAAAAAACAATGGCACCTCCAAGGGTCGAACCAATGATATTCACGTGAAAATGCGTAAATTAACTAAAAAAAACGAAAAAATTAAATTGAAAATTTTACTCAAATGTAAAACAAACGCATGAAAAGCGTTTTACGCAGCCTCCTTTTAATGTCCTATCAAACAGCCACGTTTTTTTACACATCTCATCTAGTACTAGCACGTGCGTCTCTATCCTTATCCTTGTTCCTTATCATCTTATCTAAACACGTATCGCAACAGCGCATTCGCCCAGCCCAAGCAACCACCAACACAATAGAAACCATAATCGTATCTTGGCTTTTTTCCAGCCCCGTGTGTGAGAGACCCATTGTCCAAGATTAATTGACAAACTCCATCAGCTTGATGGCGACAACAACAATGACGATTGTAGTCGGCAGCGTCACAACAGCATAGCCCCAAAACAACACTCCCGCCATTTCCCGCTCAAAAACCTTGTTGAGCTGCGAAATCTGCGACAGCTGGATCGCAGGCGGCGCAATTGTGAGCAAGAACGCCACCAGCAAAAAGATTGGATCGTCAAGAACAGAGATTGGGAAAAACTTGATAATCATAGTGACAATAGGAATGATAATCAGCGACGGCAGGAAAATACGAGACATCAGGCCCGCGAAAATGAGCTTGCCGTAGTTGCGGGAAGGAGGTGCCTGGGTGTCGTCAGGACACAGATTGGAGCCCAAAACAACGAGAATCAACGGAATTGCGACGCCGCCAAGCTGGCGAACGGCCGAGGAAAGGGTCTTCTCAGTAAAGGTGCCGGGGGTGTAAAACTCGCGTTGGACGGGTGGAATGGTGGCAACAAGGACAGCAAGGAGCATGGCCCACAAGGGCGGGTTCATGATGCTGATAAACTTGGAAACGCCTCGGCGAATGGCAATAAACACTCCTCCTAAAAATGGTATCTTTTCAAATACGTTGATTGGGTCACGGGGATCAATAGAAGCCGTGGAGGATGCGCTACTGGAAGAAGAGTTGTTGGCAATAACAACAATTGTGCTGCTCAAGCGACGGCCTTGTTCACTAATGTCGCTGCTTGAAGAAGATGAGCTGTTGCTAATGTTGGAAGTGATAGTCACTGTAGTTTGAGAATCAGTGTACTTGGCATGAGAATCACTGGATTTCAACAATGAAGTGGTTTCTGTAGGACTATTAGATCCTTCTTCTTCTTCTTCTTCTTCTTCAACTTCACGACTGCAACTTTGCTGGTACGCATATTCCAAGTCCTGGTATTTGTTCGCAGCCTGTTCCAATTGACGCTCCTCAATCAAATCCTGTTCCGTAGGCTTTGCCAACAAAGTGTTGTAGCCCCACGACCATCTCAACGTCTGGCCTAATTGCTGGAAAATCAGCAAATACATGATACCTCTTGACGCAACCTTGTCAGGAGTGTCATTCTCGACATTAGACCACAAGAGGCCAGGCAACGAGTATGCCATAGCCACAGTAATAGTAACAGGTACGGAGTTTGAGTTTCCAAAAACACCCAAAGCAGTCACAAAGTTGGTTTCTCTGCGACTAAAGCCAAAAAACCGCGACATGACTCTTGAACACGAGTACGTCACGAGCGTCGAAAACACGTAAAACACAGGAATGATAGAAATGTCGGCCAGCGTCTTGAACGACAGCGACGATGCGAGCTTTGTGAAAATCAGGCAGGGCGTAAACACATTCACGTTCAAGTTGGAAATGTGTTTTTGCGCAGTGGGCGGAATCAAGCCATATTTGGCGCACAGGAAGCCAAAAGTGCAGATAATCACGGCTTGTAGCACGGCCTGCAAGGTTAAATATGAAAGATCAAGTAGCGAAAGATTTGTTTTTTCTAATATACTAAGCATGACGATTCTTGTGTGTGTGTGTTTGGGCGTAGAAAATGAAATCAATAAAAGGTTTGATCTGGCTTTGATCTGAGAGAAAAAAAAGAAAGAAAATTTTTTTTTTTATGATTGAGGAAACCAGGCACGTTTTTATATTTATGTTTTTGTAAATTTTTGTGTTTTGTTTTACTTTAATTTTTTTTTTTTTTTTTTTTTTACATCGCTTCACCAATGCCACCTCACGTGCGTGTTGCGCATTTTTTCACATTTCCACAAAACTTTTTTTTTTTTTTTTTACATTTGTGTAACTGACGACAATGGCTTGTAATTGACATTTCAAAGTTTTACTCAAATTAACGTTTTTTTACTATTTGCTTTTTCTCAGCTCGCTCGTTTCGCCATCTTTGCCCATCTTTGCTTGGTTTTTTTTATTTTTTTTCCTCTTTTTAACTACGAGCGGCTGCTATGAATCCCCTTCAGCTAAAACCATCCTAGTTATCACAACTCTTTGGAAAATAATTATACATAAACATTAAACTTTTTTTTTTTTTCACAGAACTAAACAATACGATATTAAATTATTACTCAATTCCTTTATTTCTTAGCCTTCAAAGAAGTAGAGTCCTTGGGAAGCTCCTTGACGTATGGAATGAACTCAGGCTCGCCAGGAATGTACTTGCGAAGAACCTTGGGAATCTTTAATCCATCTTCAGTCTGGTAGTTCTCCAACAAACAGCAGAGAGCACGCTCAGTGGCACACAATGTTGAGTTCAAGCAGTGGACATACTTCTTTTCACGCTCATTCATCTTCTTGATACCACATCTAATCTCAAGGTTACGAGACTGGTAGTCGGTACAGTTGGAGCACGAAACAAGTTCCTTGTACTCACCCTGGAATGGGAACCAAGCCTCCAAATCGTACTTCTTAGCAGCAGCATTGTTCAATTCACCAGAAACAATGGCGACAACGCGGTAAGGGATCTCCAAAGACTGGTAAAACTCCTCAGCCCACTGGATCATCTTCTCAAACTCTTCCCAAGACTTTTCGGGCTCAGTCAGACAGAACTGCTCAATCTTTTCAAAGGCGTGGACACGGAAAATACCCCAAGCATCCTTACCGTGGGATCCGGCTTCACGGCGGAAACAGGTAGAGTAGCCGGCGTAACGCTTAGGAAGCTGCTCAGCAGGCTGTTCAAACCATTCGCCAGAGTGGTAAGCAGAGATGGGTTGTTCAGAGGTAGCAATAAGGTACTTTTCATCAGATCCGTCAATAACCTTGTAAAGTTCCTCATCAAACTGAGAAAGCTGAGCAGTCTTGGCCATAACCTCCTTGTTCATCATTACAGGGGCCTGGAGGGGAATGTATTCTCTCTTAGCAAGGAAATCCAAACCATAGTTGATAAGAGCCTGGTTCAAAAAGACACCATAGTTACGGAGAAAGTAGCCACGGTGGCCAGCAATCTTAGTACCACGTTCCTGGTCGAAGCCATCGAGTCTGGTCAAGACCTCGTGGTGAGAAAGAACACCGTTCTTCTCAACAGTGACACCTTCAGGAGCCCACTTCTTGATCAATTCATTGTTGTCCTCGTTATCACTAACAGGAACAGAAGAGTGGACAAGGTTACCAACAGTGTTGACCTTGTCTCTGACATCCTTATCAGCCTCCTGTTCTTTGGCAATCAAAGCAGCCTTTTCAAGAGTAAGAGCCTCCTTTTCCTTCAAAAGAGCAGAAGCGTCTTCCTTAGCCTTGTACTTAAGGCCAATGTCCTTTTGAATCTTGTTCAGTTGTTTGTTGATAGCATCAAGGTCGAAACGGACTATTTAAAAAAAACAATCAGATATCAGTTAGTTAATGATGATTATCATATTTAAACAACAAAATGGTTTAAACACGTACTCTTTGTCCAGTTCTTGTAACCTTGAATGATTTCATCAACAATCTCAACAGAGTCACCTCTGGCCTTTTGAGAAACACGAATAGCTTCGGGATCACCTCCCTTTTCTTCAATAAACTGAATGATATCCAACATTTTTAATAATTAATGATAAAATAGAAAAACAAGAGTTAACCAAAAACGTGGTGAACTTTATGTGTATTTATATATAAAAATATAAAAGTTGTTTTTCAAAAAAGTCAACAAGGGGATGTGGGTCTATTTAAATACTGAAAGGACACAACAGAGGAAAAAAAAAAAAAAAAAAAAATGTGTGTATATTCCACACACACACACACAAGATATCCATTTTTGTAAATTTTCACAGTTACCCGGCCTGGTGGCAGTGACTAATTTTTGGATTTCTTGTGAACCCTCAACTCCAAACCTTCGTTTGAGAGAGCCTCAAAGAAAGCCAAAAAAAAAAAAAAAATAATTGGATTTTTGACTGTGTTGGTGGCACCTCAAACCAATTCCACCCATTTTTTGTTTTTTATACATATTTTGACAAGATCTCGACTTGATGCACATTTTGACACGTCAATGTCATACTCTGAACCTACACATCCTGCCTGGGTAAACCACCCGTTACCCTTCATGGTGGCAATACGTGACTCTTCCTTTAGCTTGTCGTCAAACTCCTTATCTAAACCTTCCCAAAATAAATCTCACGATACCAATTCCCATACTGGTGATGGCACTCATGTCACTGACAACGCTAATACCACTAGCAGTAGTAATGGCAGAAACAATGATGCAAACGATATTGATACCTCAATTGAGAATTTATCGGTTTCAACTGAATATTTAGAAATATACCCAGAAATACGTTACGTGTTTAGTGACGATGACTTTGCACCGAGTATCGATGTTCTTGATTCAAACCAAATCTGCCACGAATCAAATCACAAAGACTCCAGTACCAACACCACATCGACCGCTTCTAATACCACCACCAGCCCTCCTCTTCCTCCAGTTTCATTGATTATTGATTTCGACAAGTCTGGCACAAAAGTCACAAACGCAACTTCGCTATCTCCATCGTGGCAAATTTCTTCTGTCAAAGAACGGCTTTCTTCTGGAACCCCTGCGCCTTCCTGGGCGGCCAATGAGAATATGGACGATACTGTGGCGCATGTACTTTATGTAGACGGAACACGGCCTAATCCGGTATTCAAGGTGGATGAGTTTGTAAAGTCTATGGATAAGGGAGAAAACTTCAGCATTGGTAGTGATTATAGCAATATCAATACTGTAAAAGGAAAAGAATATCAACATAAAGCCAAGTCACAGGGTATATTGCGTAAAAATACTACTACTACAATTCCTAATTCTCCACCTTCTAGTTCTTCTTCTGCTGCTGTCGCTACTTCTGGATCTTCTTCAGCTGAACACAATACCATTTATGCTACATCTTCTGCAAATTCTAGTACTAATAACAATACCACCTCTAATTCTAATACCCAAGCCTCGTTGGATTTCATGCAGCAACTTACAATCAACGCATTGACCAAGCAGTTTCTGGAACGGAATAGACAGTTGCGGCAAGTCATTGATTCAATTGAGAAAAGCGAGTATGCCGAGTATATGCAAAATGTTGGCATGAACTTGGATCATGAGGAAGATGGCAGGTAAAGAAAAATAATAGGGGTTTTCTGTGTGTGTTTTTGGTATTTCTGGTATTCCTAGTATTATTGAGCTTGAGGAATAAAAAAAACACTATTCATCTTTTGTCATATCATTATTTTGCATCTTTTCTGACCTTAGAAGGTTGGTTATTTATTATTTATCATTATTTTGCATTCATTCATTTATATATTATATATTAAAACACTCCTATATTGCTTAATCTGTTTCACTAGCCTCCAGAGGTTAACGTATCTAAGCCTCCAACTCTCTATTCATGTACACGTTTATCCATTCATTCGCATATTCATATATATCTTTGTCTCTGTATCGTGTATTCTATGTGTCGACAAATAAAACAAGCTATAAATTAACCTATTTGTTTTACTACAATTGATTTTTTGAAAAAAAAAAATGTAAAACAGAGTGACATGAAGCATGGGGGAAAGAGTAAAGCCATTGGGAATAGTAAGATATGTAATAATGTAAAATTCATAAAGCAAAAAAAAAAAGGTAAAAGCATTAATGAGATGAAATTTACGCAAAAAAAAACAATAATTTAATATTTGTTTACTCGTGAGTAAAACGTTTAAACTAACAGTTTGTATTAAAAGCATGTACGAGTAATTAAATTGAGTACAAATGGCATCCGTTTTTTTCTCTTTTTTTTTGTAATTGATTAGACAGATTTAATTGGTCATAAACAGCTGTTTTTTTCATTAACTAAAGAAAAATAAAAAAGATCATTACAAAATTTAACAATCTTGGAAATAAATGTATATATCTATCAATATGGATATACATATAAATATGAAAATATATATATATATATAAAAGTAGCACAGTTACTGTTTATGACATGCAAATCTATCCATTTCTCATTCCTCTATTACTCAACCCCTTCACCTCTTTCCTTTTTTCTTGCCTTCTCAGAATTACTTCTGTTCCTTTCGCAGTTCTTTTCCAGTTCTTCGGCAGCATTGTTTGTTTGTTTGTTTTTTGGCTAGTTTTACTTGTTGTGCTGACTTTCATTACTTTTTCGAGTCCTCAGAAACATGCGCGTTTTTAAACTTTCTTGTTCCATCAATTGAACTATTTGCTGGTCTCTTTCTCGAAAAAGGAATTGTCACTTGTTGCTTTTGCTGTTGTTGGGAAGATAATAATAATGATGATGACGAAAGAGGGGAAGAGGATGATAAGATTGAAGATGATGACAATAAGAGTGGAGGTTTTGGAAGGTTTGAAAGATTCTGGCTAGAACGCATTTTTTGGAGAATTTTGGATGAAATTGAGGACTGGAAATTGTTGGTACTAGTAGAACTGATATTATTATTGTTGTTGTTGTTCTTGGTATCCTCACTGTTTTTGTTTTCGTCGGATACTAAAGAACCAGCCTTTTTGGCATGCTGGCGAACTTGGAGTTCAGAGGTTGGGCTATGAAGTAACGATGATAGTTGTGGGATTCCAGAAGGTGCTGTCGTTGATGCTGCTGCTGCGGAAGATGATGATGTTGCTACTAAAGAAGAGGGATTGTCTTTGTTGTTATCCGGACTAGACGATGTTTGACGACTAAAACGTTGAAAAACAATTGCCTTTTCAAAACTGGTTGTCCGCTCATCAGAAACTGGTGTAGTGACTGTATTAATCTTTACGTCAGTTTCACAAAACTGTGGACCATCAATATCAACAGTATCATGACCTTCCTCATGTTCTTGTTCTTGTTCTTGCTCCTCTTCTTCTTCTTCTCCAAATTCCTCATCATTTCTGTTCATAGTGCTTTTCAGCTTTTCATCGTAGCTTTGCACTTGTCGTAATGGCGAAGACATGACTCGACTCAACATGCTCATTTCTCCCAAGTTCAGACTGAAATCAAAGTTAGGATTTTCATCATTCTTCGAGCTCGAAGTTCCTCGCTTAATTTCTTCCAGCATTTTCTTAACTGAAATATCACGAGGCGGGATATCAAAAGAGCGGTGTCTTGGTGGCGTGTTACCGCCAGCTTCGTTTTCAAAGTATTTCATTTTCTCAACATTCTTTTTGGATTCGTTAATGATTGTTTTGGATTCCTGAATAACGCTCTTCGATGCATCAGAAGTACCTTGCTCCATAGCGTCAACCAGCTCCTTAGCCTTACTCATGTCAACACCAGTTTCTAGCTCGTCAGCTGCATTAATTGCTGTAGCTCCAGCATACTCATACAACTGGACAAAGCGGTCACGCAATGTCGCCTGGTTCTGTGAATAAATTTCTTGGACTTGATCAAAATGGGTATCAAAGCTTGACATCTTGTCACACAATTCGTCAGTTTGAGCTTCAAGTACTTGCTGGATTTCGTTTTGCATCGTGTTCGCAGTCTGTTCCAAACTCTCACCATGTTGCTCAGAAATCACCAAATTATTGTCAACCCGAGTTTCCAACCGCAGTTTTTGCTCATCCAAAGTCTTTTTGAACTTCTCTTGGCCATCAGCAAATGTCAAAGACGATGTCTTGACAGCCTCTTCAGAAACAGCAAGTGCTTCGTCGTTTTGTTGTTCAAGATCGTTTTGTACAGTCTCAACAATAGCTTTCATCCGTTGCGCACGTTCTTGCGTTTGTGAGTTGATCATTTCGGTAATTTTTTCAAACAACGCTTTCTGCTCTTGTTCCGCCAACTCTCTTTCTTTAGAAATAATTTGTGTCAACCCGGTATCAATTATCGTTTGAGATTTGCCATGTGAGGATTTAGCAGTTTCAGAAAGTTTCTCATAAAGCATTTTCGATTCATCCGATTGTTTATTAATGTACTGCGCAATATGGTCAAACACGTCTGACAACTCGGTTTTGAACGAAGCCGCTTGATTAGCTGTCACTTTTCGGTAGTTTTCAACTTTTGCAAATGCTTCATGCACTAACGCTTCCGTCGACTTTTGCAAGCGGCCAAAGCCTAACTGTATTTGTTCTCGGGTACGTTTCTGGATGTCGACAAGTTTGGCTTTCACACCTTCTAACCTTGGTTGCGAATTCTTTTCGAAATCATTGACTCCGTCCATCATTTTCACAAATTCTTGTGTAGTAGAGCGGATATTTTGCGAAAGATCATAAAGCTTCTCGCCATGTGCTGTCAAAAACTCGTCAATGTGTTGTTTGAAGACTCCAATCTCATGCTCATTCAGTTTGCTGAATTGGTCAAGTTTGCGTTCTAACCGGGAATAAGACTCAGTGATATCTTTGTTGTGGTATTTAAGATTTTTCATATTAGTCTTGTCGTTATGTTTTGCTTGGTCCAGTTTATCTTGTAGGGTGTTGATATCTTCCAACTGCTTTTCAAGGTTGCTTATCAGCTCGTCTGCGATTTGTGAAAGCCCAAGCTCAACATCCTTACTGATATTATGAATCTTTGAACCTTTGAGCAGTGTAGACTTTGTACTGCTAAGCTCTTGCTCTCGCGTTTCTAAATTCGTCCGCGTTGTAGACAACTCTTGTGACGCAGTCAATAATTGTTTTTTAGCATCGACAAGCTGATTTTTGTTGAGCTCTAGCATGTCTCGAGTTGATTTCAGTTGAGCTTCTAAGGACACTATTGTTCGATTCTTTTCTTCTATCCGTAGTTTACTTTCTTGGTTTTCGTCAACAAGCTCTTTGAAATAATCGTCTGGAACGTATGTACCATTCTTCTTCCTCGCTGCTTCCAACAACCTTTGGATCCGTACAAAGTCGTCTGACCAGTCCTTGAAAAGATTGGTTTTAGATATTAAACTGCCTGTTTGAGGTTTGTTTCTGATATTCTTGGCTTTGCTAGCGTATTCAAGCGTGCTGACTGTTTCGTCATAGTTCATACTTGCAGGACTTATTGTTGCTATGATGCATGTGCGTGTCTGCCCACCAAGCGAGTCGTGTAATAACCTCGTAAGCTTTGATTCACGATATGGGATATGAGGAGACTTTTCAACTAAAGAATTTATAACTCTACCAAGAGTCAATAAACTTTGATTGATGATACCAGCTTCTCTTGCTCGTTTGTTTTCTGCACCTGATTTCCCAATATTCTCAGAACCTGCTAAATCAACAAGGTTGATTTTTCCAACAACGTATGGTTCGTTTACTATGCTATCCAACCCGGCTTCGTTAATCTTCATTCGATCACTTGACTCTTTTCGTTTCCGCAAGCCCATATATACCATTATTGTGAAAATTGTGTGTGATCGTGAAGACAAGTCATTCATATTTGTGGCTGCAACTTGTCGTTTTTTGAGTCCCTTTTGCAAAATCTCAATTCCGTCTGCTGCTGATTTGACAAAATGGTTTTCTTGGCCTTTGGTTATAGCATTTGAATTTCGATGAGGAAGGTTATGAGACGAATCGACAATGGTAATCTTTCTGTTGTCTTCGTAGCCTAGCAAGTCTCGTAACTCTTCGTTATAAAGCTCTATGAATGAACACCTTATAGCAAAATCAATGCCTTCGACTTCTACAGCGTTGAATAGTTGGTATAAAACACGGGGAATAACGCCAGCTTCATGAGAAAACCCACCCGATATTGGAATTGATTCGTCGCCAGTCATTGTATGCCTAATGTAATGTTAGAGAAATGGTAATGTAACAATAATAATAAAAATAATGAATGAAAACTTACGTTTTTCCAGTGCCAGTTTGGCCATATGCGAATATAGTACAGTTCATTCCTGCTAGTACTTCAGTGACCATTGGAGACACTACCTCGTCGTATATCGTAGCCTGATCTGCTTCAGGACCAAACACCTGATCCACTTTATAAATTTTAGCTTCCTGGCTCGCTTTAGAAACATCTTCAATCAGCACTTCAGTTGGAGAAGAAGGGAGTGTTTGCACAACAACATGGCTTTTTGCTTTGATCTCTCTGTCTGTTCTTCCACGACATCTAACCACCACCTTGATATTTGATCCAGCGTCATTGGGATTGGCCTGGTTTGCTTGGGTATGATGTGAAGAGGTTCGGATATCTGGATTTGACGCGTCATTATTGTTCAAATATGACGGACTACCATGATGAGAGTTTGGCCGTAAAGAATCGTTGTCTCGCCTTGACAGCCCTGATAATGATGATGATGATGATGAAGTTTTGGGTGAAATGTTGGTCGACGAGGTACCTGTTGCTGCTGATGTCTTTGTGGGCTTTGTAGGTTTTCGTGCAGGTCTAGGCTTGGAATTTGCTGATATTGAGCCTTGACGAGATCCAGCTGGTCGGCTGATCCGTGATGAAGGCCGTGTCTGTACCATTCTAAAAATTATGGACTGTAGGTATTATTAGGTATTAATGAGGATATCTCAGGAGAACTGTACTGATTTTTGAGAAAATTATTAACAAGCACAGAGGTCAATGACTTAAAAATAGTGATGCAGTATATATATATGTGTGTGTATTAATAAAATATATAAATATGTTTGCAAGTATATAGCGTGTGAAGGAAAATAAATATTTGTTTATTATTTTAGCCATACGCGTTAAAAAACAACTCTATCTCTTAAAAACTTTGATAACTAGGAAATAAACGGGAGGTGGTGATTCAAAATATTTGTTTACTTTCGAAAACTAAAAAATCAACAAGGTTGCACGGCAACATACACGCAAAAAACCATGTATGTAGGAATTAACCAAAAAAACTGCACTTTTATGAGAGATATTTAGCATGTATATTGTTAGTGTTGTAAAAATTTGTTAAAAATAAGCGACCTCGGTGAGGATTGAACTCACGATCTCACGATTAACAGTCGTGCGCCTTAACCAGCTTGGCCACGAAGTCCTTGAAAAATAGACAATGTACAATTATAAGAAGCCCAAGTCCCTAACCTAAAAAGCTATCAATTCAAAATTTCGAAAATTAACTATACCTTATTTTACTTTGAAATCATGAAGTGGTTAATTATATATTCCTTTTGCGATAATTATTAACCATTACATATATACCCTTATAATAAGTGAAAAATAGCTGCTAAACGTAATTTTTCGCCAAGTGAAATCTGGTAACAAACGTAATGAAGTGAATATATCTGATACTTAGTTGATCAATGTTCCATGTTTCGTATCAAGTTTCATAATATTTCGAGACTACTATAGAATTGGCTAGTAATATTTGTAAAAAGTGCTGGTATGGGCTTCAGGATCTGTGGCGGAATACAATCAAGTAACAATTTTAAAGATATGCTTGAAGAAAAATGCCAGACGTCCAAACCACTCAAAAACACTTTATGCCAATATTTTGTTAGAAATAATAAAAATAATTTTGACAAGAATTCACGAAATCCTTGTAGTTATAGAGAGTTTTAAGATTAAAAAATTTTTTTAGAAAAGAATCTTTGATTTACAACAAAACATGGAAATTTTTGATAAATAGAAAATATATCAAAAGGTTATGAAAGCTAGGAAGGATTGAACTTGGCGAAACTAAATAAGTTCTTGTAAAAAATTAATTTAAATACTTTTTACTTTAAAGCCGAACACACCTCATATTTGTAAATAAGAGTTTTGAATAAAATAAAACATCGCAGTTTTTCTCTATTAGTATATAACTTTTGAAATGATTGGACTATTTTTGTTAATTTTTTTAATAGGAGGATTTAAAAATAAACACAGACTATATTTCTTCAGTTTTCATTTATAAATCACATTTAAATATTCATTATGTTCTGATTGATCAGTTTGAGAATCAAACAGTGTTTTTTATCACAGCGCAGTCTACATTCATTTTGCCATTACATGAGAGTGAAGCTTTAGTCCTGAGATTTGAATTAAAAAATACAAAAAAAATAATTGTTTCTTTGAGCGAACTAAGTAAATATAAAATAAGGACAGACTTCTTTGTAGTTTTGTTAATCCATACTTATCTAGGTCTGAGCGCCCACAAAAGATTGATTTTTTTTTTGAGTTCAGAGAACCGTAGATTCAAGTTTTATATGCCTTTCACTATTATAACATAGAAACTCAAATCAGTAGATGGTGTCAAAGCTACTTAAATAACAATCAAACACATTTAGTTGTAACGGAAAATAGTTGAAAATAGTCAACCAATCATATCCCTTACCCAAAAACATTACCCTTTTTCAATTGATCACATGTTTTGAAATAAAATATATATAACCTACCTCTAATAATTAGCTACTATCCTTTGCCATCAAACAACAAAAAATGAGTTTTCAACAACTTCCTTCTAATATTCATTATCGTATTGCTTCATACCTTACTGTTTCTGATTTTATGTCTCTTTATCAAACGTCAAATGTAATATGTGAAATATACCCCCGCCAGGTATGGTAAATATGTCGTGTTGTAACTGAGAAGCCCAGTTTTCCAAGTTTCATCAAGCGTGATATTTCATTTAGGGCCTTGATGGTTGAAAATGGTGATTCTCTAATTCAGGAAATAACATCAAAAATTAAAGTGCTTGTTCTTTCTCCGAACAATTCAAATTTGCAAACGTTGACACATTAAACTATCCTGCTTTGAAAAAAGTCATAATAGAATATAACCCTCTCATGACTGACACGAGTGAATACTATCTTAATATACCGATAGCGGAAATATACAAAGTCGTCAATTCTGGGCTTTTTGGGTCTGGAAAGCTTTGCTTTGATCGTGTAGCATCTCTCACGGAAAACGAACATAACATTTTTTATCACTGTGATTCAAGAATGTTTCCAAGGAATAACTTATTTCAACAGAGTAAAGTACATTTACTAATGAATTCGCGTATTTGGTCAGATGATCGGTATTGATTTTTTTAGTCTACCGTTCAAGAAATATGTAGTACCCTTTCTGAATTGAATATCTGCAAAATGCCAATACTTTTTATGGATATTAAATTGTTGGCATGTTTGCTTACATTTTCAATATTTCCAAACTTATCTAAAGTCAACCTGTCTCTAATGATCCACCAAGGTTGCTGCCGAAAAATAGATATTGCTGGGCCCTCGATATTTTTCGTAAATTCCAACTTTTTTTTCACGTATTGAAGAATTTATCTTGACTCCAACTGAACTTGACCTTTCCAAACCTAGTTATGCCTGTTCCAAAGTTTCACATGAAAATCCCACAGTTATAAAGCATGCCACTAAAATTGACTTTGATTATGACCATTATGATTTCTGTTAAGAATTCTGGCCGGATTTTTCGTTTCCTAAGTTGACTAGTTGGGCAGTACAAAATTCATTTGATGCTACTGTAGATATTTTGGAGAAACTTACATCAATCAGCTGCGATATTAATGGATTTAGAATGCTTGTTGAATTTACTGCATGCATTCCTGATCTGGTGAATTTGAAAGAGCTGACACTATCTCTTAACCGATTCATTAATTATTTTGAAAATTATTCACCAGACGTTATGATAAAAGAACGGTTGAATTATACCAATGCTTTTGCTGATGAAGTTCATGAACGCGCGTATTTTAAAAAGTTTAATACGTATGAAGAACAGGAATACATTTCGGATTTTAAAAGTGATTTGAAAAAAGTGGCTAGATTTTATTCAAGACAACAAATATTTCCCTGATTATTCGGCCACAAGCAATTTTTATATTGAATCACCTGAAGCTGGTTTAGTTTTGAACAGAAAGATTCCTAACCAAATATTAGGCTTGTTTTTTGTTGAGGTTTTTCTTTCTAGAGCAAAGGAATTGCGTTCACTTTCCATGTTTAAATTAGAAATGGGTCGCTATTTTGATATTTCACAGCACTCTACAAACATTGAAGATTGAGATCAAATACTCGGTTTCGAATCAGATAGAATATTTCGGCACTTTTTTCTCAATGGACAATTACAATAATGGTCCGAGCCTGGGCAATGGCAAAGAAAATGAAAACCATCGCAATAGTTTTGTTCCAATAGAAATGCAAAAAACATTAAATAAGTCAGCTAATGTTCCCCGCTACTACCGAGAAAATGAAGGAAATATTAAAAGCCTTTTTATCGTACATATATATCAATTTCAGTGCCATATTTTTGTTTTTCCTGCTTTGTATAGATTGGAAAGGTCTTTGGCGAGCGCCTGAGCGCCAATTTTTACGTTGTACATTCAATTTTGATAAGTTGGCTGTTGATCTCATGTATCCGTCGTTTTTACGTGTTATTGTCTATTTTTCGACCATCTAGTATTCCTGTTTGTTAAATTCAGATATTCTGTTTTATTACCCTAATGTAGTTAACAATAGTTGCTTCTACACTGATATTGAAGTTAATGCTTATAATTCCCGTAGCTACTTGATTCACTGATTTCGAAATCTCATGAGAATGGTTAAATTACGCTAGTTTTTAAAGTATCTCACACATTGTATAAAATGTAACAAGTACAAAAGCTTTGAAATTTTCAGGCCTATAGCCATCTGACCATTGCAGACTAGTAATATTTGTGTATCACGAACCTTGTTTTTGTCAGCTACCTCACGCTAATATTGGCAACTATATAAATATATTTATGTATCTTTGTAGCCTTTTTTCTTGAATTTCATTTCAAAAAACAAAACAAAAAAAGGGAGCAAAATTAAAATTCAAGATCTTCTACGAGATATCCATGCTACTCTTTTCTCCTACCTTGGTGTGCCTGACTATGTATCTCCGTCGCAAACGTCAAAAGCTTGGTGTAAAACGTACATTGACCAAGCTTGAAAAACATATGTCGTTACTATCCCAGGTCATTGTTTCCCAAATTTCACCAGGCCTAATATTTCACTTTGGGTCTTGACTAGAGATTATAAAGATCCTATTATCAAGAAATTGAGAAAAAATATCAGAGCAATTGTATTTTCTAAACTTGAAAACGAGGTCTTTACATTTGAACCTGCAGAACGCTTTATTTTTAAGAATTTCAATCCAAAATACTACCCTTCTTTGAAAAAGATTATATTTGATTACGAATCAGCAGTAGACAAGTCTTATATTTATTCCAAATCTAGTTCCAAAAAGATCTCTAAATCTTGATTTATAATGTTTCAGTTTGATCACGAAATACCACTCAAGGCAAGCAGCGACTTGAAACTATATTACGATAGTGACCCAGAAATATTTACAGAGGATAAACTGTCCCGACAAGGCGCTATGCATTTGGCAGTAAGCTCTACTACTTCAAACAATGATTTGTTTCTCATGTCTGGTTCTGATTCTTCAAAGATTTCCAATAGCCTATCTGCTATGAACATTTGCAATCTATCGATAAAAGTACTGGATACCCAGTTGTTAGCACAATTACTTGATGCTGCGGCCAAACTTCTAAATTTGTCAAAAGTTAAACTGTTTGCTGAAATTAAAGAAAACTCCGATGGTAAAAGCCACACAATGTAGCCACTGGCCTATTTGATAAATCACAAGTGTTTCTCTAATATCAAGAGATTGGTCTTGCATATAAATCAGCAGCAAAGAGATTTATCGAAGCATGCCGACTTTGTTGGTTTTCCTGATTAAACCACGGAGTTGGTTTATGTCACTAAGCTATGCGATGCTTCTAGCAAACCGCTTTGTTGCTATTTTTTTGGGATACCTTTCAATTTTCCAAAGTGAAAAGTTTCAAAACCCGTTTTTCTACTCAAGCCCCAAAGGATTGCTTAGAGCAACTCAAATTTTTAAAGGGTAAGCTTGACAAAGAGACACAGATTTGGAACTTGATTGACAGCTTTCCTCAGCTAACTAACTTCAAAAAGCTAGAAATTGATTTTATGTACTACAGTTGGCAGTTTCGAGGGGTTTCATATAGCACCGTGACTGAGGATCGTCTAGAATTTGCCAATAATATTTCAAAGGGAAATCTTGATTAATTTAATTCTTTTGAACCTTTTGGTTCTTTAGAGCCAGATAATGGCTCGCATTGGAGAATGGAGCTGCGAAAGATTGCTCAGGAGATCGTCAAAAGCAATAAAAAATTATTTAAAAAAACTACCACCCGACTTTCCAGCTACATAAGGGCTAAAACCTACTGGTTCTGATGATGAGGTTTGAGAATATACAGGAAAAGTGTTTTTTGCTGAGATTATGCTTTATAAGATCAATACACTGACCTTGCTGTCTACGCTGAAACTAAAAATGGGAACACACGCTGGATTTTCTCAATTGAATCTTTTAATAAGGAGTCACAAGACACCAGAAACTATCGACATTGATATTGGCTTTGATTTGAAAGTTGAATATGTGTGTCGCGATGAATTAGCTCTTGCTAACGAATACCGTAGTAGCGAAGAATCAGACTGTGAACGCGAATGTGAAGAAAGCCCGGATATCAGGCATGACATTTGGACTATGAATGCCTGTAGCGCAGAGATACAAAACAATTTTGAAGAAGCTTGCAGATGTTCCACACTATGTACAATAAACTCCAGCAGAGTACTTAGATATGGCTGAAGAGCTTGTGCTGACCAACCATCGCAGTTTGATTGTTGTGCCAGTTGATTTTTATAGACTACAAAAGTGTTTGAAAAATGCTTGAGGTGACTATTTAATAAACAATATATTTTGAAAATTAAATGCCTATATATTTTTATGTACCTCACATTAACAGATATTTACTTGGTTTTATTTTCAAAAGAAAGTATCGATATATGTTAAGACATTATCAAATCGTTAAGGTTCGGCTTTTGATTGAATGATATCGAAAGTTCAAATTACCACTAATACAATAGGAAAAATTCCATATGCTGTGAAGCTTCCAAAAATACAATTGGTGCAAGGATTACTGACCGATAAGGATTAAAGGCTTTTCCTAACTCTACCAGTCAAACAGTCTTTACAATATAATCGGCATAGATCCACGTGTCTGTGTCTTGTAGATAATACCTTACTATTTTCAATCGAATTAAATCATAGATTTCAATTCTCTACCGCCATTTGCCAAAAGCGTGTTTGTTCCAAGTATGATCCTCAAGAAACAATTCAATCCAGATTCATCACCACTTGTTAGCAATGAACTTTCAACGTCTACCATTTGATATTGATTCAAGTCTGGTTCCATTATTTAATGATTCGGACTTGATTTACCTTTCTCAAGCATTGCAGAGGTTACGCAATATTTACTTTGGCTCCTCAAGGCATAAATGCCGCGTTACTAACCCAAGATCAAGTCAACTTGGCTTTGACTCACGCATCTTACCTGCAATTTCAATAGCAACAGAGTAACAAAACGCACAGGTATCCTTGATCAAAAGTAAAATAGAAGCTTAGATTTTTGATGATGATTATATCGGAGAGCCGTTTAACCTACAAACAGAAGATTTTGATTTTGAATACATCCAGCCAGATGTATACTCAGGGTCAAAAATATTCAGCTAGATTATAATCATTACGACAATAGTACAGCGTTTCATAGGGAAGATGTTAGCTTATATTAGAATCTTCGTTTTACCCATTTGAAATGAGACTAGCACGTTTATTACGATTATAATCCTAAACACTTGAATACCAGTTCTTTTTTCCGACAGGAAAATGTACATTTGGGTATTATGTCTTCAAATTTTCGTACAGGCAAGTTTTCAGGCCCAATATCGCATCCTCAGCAGCTACAAAAGCGCATGTCAATTTTGAACATTACCAGAATATCAGTTGATTTCATTGGCACAAAAGCTTTGTCTTTGTAGTTAGATGCCGTGGTAGGACTTCCAAACTTGTCCTCATTTGATATGGAAGTTGGATCGGCTTAAGAAACTGAGGATAAAATTACATGTATCTGGCCTCCTGCATGTTTACTTAACCATGGTTGTTTTTCAAATATACATCATGTACTCCAAAGGATGATTCCTATCTCTGAATATACACAATTCCCAACCGAAAGAAAAAAAAAACAGATCTTGAGCATATAGCTACACTTTATCATGTCACCAGAGACAGCTTTTCCCGGTGCTCATTTCACAACACGGTTTTTTTCCCAAAGTTGCCACATTTAAACGAATTTTCAAAGAAATACATATTTATCAATAACATGGAACAAGTTTCTTCTGTTTGTTTTACTCCCCAAGTTAGAAAAGGGTATAGTTCTCATGACTGAATGGCGTACTAGATTATACAACGTAAACAGCTTAAAAGGTGAGCTGGAAAAGATTATTGAGTGGGATATTAATATTTCGCCCAAAGACATGGTAAATGGCCATCTAAGACTCGCAGAATCGCTTGGGGAGGAAATTATTGATTACCCACACCACGTCACAAACATCTACAACAGCTTTTTGCTATTGACAGATCAAAAAGGTTGAATTGATACTGTGAATGGCATAATTTCTAATACAGTTGGGTCACATCAATGTCCAATAAACAGTGTCACATTAGGGCTGCATTTTTAGTAGAGTTGTTTCTCAAAGCTCATGGTAATATGACGTTATTATCCAATCTTGAGTTAGAAATATCTTCCCATATAGATTTTGAACAATTACATGTTTTAATCAAGAACCGTGGGCATTAAAGTAAAACAACCTGAATCCACTTTAGGTCCTTGTGATAAGGTTGATCAAGCACTAAAGAATCTGGGCTTGTCTCTAGATATTTTTGTCTACAGCCATCTTTACAGCTTGATGGAAAGGTAAAAAACTTTGGAAAAGTTGGACAAGGTTCTATTTTACTTTTCGGAAACTCCAAAAAAGGTTTTTAGGAGGCCAGCCTATGATACCCTCTCAATTGTTTAAGCAGGAACTGGTTATGCTGGTTGATACTTACAGGATGGAGAATGGCAAATTTTAAAGGTAACTAAATGATTTGAATTGAAACAAATAAATTTGGATAGTTTTGAATGGAAAGGGAGCTTAATTTCAATTGAATTTTTGTTTTGCTTCCATTTTCATTTTTTACCTTTACTTTTATTTTGAAATGCCTTGAATGTCACGATCTTTGTATTATTTACCAAATAGAATTACATTTTTAATATAACGCTTCAATAATGCAAATCGATGTTAATATATACTGTTTTGCAAGTTTTTCCGAATATTCCAGAAACTAGGCTAAACTTATTCACCAACACTTGCCCATTTTTTGTGCACAGTAAACAAAACTCATACGTTTTTTCCTTATTAGTATCTTCTAATAAACATATTTTGCACATTTTCTGGTTTCTATATATCCTATGCCAATCTTCTGGTATGCACATTGACACAATAAGTCGACTTGACTAAAAAAGTCTTTGCGTTGCGATTAACTCTAAAGGCTTAAACTTAAGATAAATGTTTATTCAAATTTTTTTTTGTTGAAATTTTCTACTTTTGTAAAAAGAGAAAAAAACATAGTTCCATGTAGGTAAGTATTAAGACCTGAAAACAATATTGGTTGTTCTTTAAAATCATTTTTTGAGTCTTCAAAGTGTCAAAATATCAGTTTTATTTGCTTCAAGTTTCAAATGTTTGGGAAATATGTTAATTTGAATATAATGTATGTTTAGTATTGCTTTTCATTTTTTCATATTTTGGTTTAGTTTTCAATCACATTTCTTGACAATAAAATGATAAGATTAGTAGTTTGTTTTTTTAAATGAAAACAAGCTGATATACTAGTAGATAGCTTGAAATTGGATTTAAAGCAAAACATTAAATAACTGATCTTCCAGATTGTGATTGGAAATGGTTTACAAATTTGCAACAAATATTAGAAATTTTCTACTAATAACTTTTTTTTCAATATAAAAGATGAAATATGAATATTTTCAATTTGCTTGTTTAAATCAAAACCAGTCAACTTTCAAACTGTTAATGTGTCTACAGTACTTGTAACTATTTCATGGTTTCAATCTGATGTTTTGTAATATTGTTAAACCTAGAATTTGAAACAACTGCGAATAGTTTCCAAGTGTTTTTTTTTTTTTTTTATCAATGAAGGCAGTATTCGTACAATTGCCTGGTTTTCTCGAGTAAGACAAATTAATTCTTGGGGCATTTTGATTTCTTACTGTTTGAATTAATATCACTTTGTGTATTTTATTTACAGCTTTCCAGTTTTCTCAGCTGTATATAGCTATGAAAGGCTTGTGTGTATTTGTTTTTTTATTTCTATTTTCCATTTATTTATTCGCCTTAATGAATATTGTGACAAAACCAGTACAAGGCTACACAATAGTCTTTATACTTTATGTTTAAACCATTTTTGAATGACAATTAGTCGTAACAGGCTTAGATTCAAACAATTGAAACAAAACAAAGCCTCAGTTTTTGTTTCCTGACTGGTATGACTGGTTATGAAGGCAAATATTTATAATCATATAATAGCAATACCAGGTCATATATTTGGGACCCAAAAAAATCTAGTAATTAGAGATTCCATAATGAGGTTTCTTTAGAAAAGAAAAAACGTTTCCCATTCATAAACCTTTAGTTTACAAATTAATCAGTTTATTTATCCCGTCTATTTTTTTTTTTAACAAAAGAAAACGAAAATGATGAAATAAAACAAAACTAGCGTAAATAGTTCTCCAGACCTGTGTGGAATTAGGATACCATTCCAGGACATGACATGACGTGAAGGCATCATAATTGTGCTTCCAAAGCCTAAAAAGCCAGATTATTCAAAGCCCAGAGCGTGCCGTCCAATTTCGCTTTTCAAGGCGCTAGAGAAGATTTTTCAGATCAAATTGACAAATCATCTACTTCCAAACGAACAGTTTGACGCTATAAATGGTTATTGCGCTATTGATGCAGTTGGTAAACTTGTCCGGCGAAATGAAACGTCTAAAGACGTTACTTTGGCAATCATGATAGATATTCAAGGGGCGTTTGACAATGTCAATAGAAACAATCTAGTTGACACAATGCTAGATATGCAGCTACCCAAGTCTCTGATTAGTTGGACTTACCAATTTGTCAGTGACAGAAGTGCTAGCATGATGATGGATATGTGCAAAGGACCAGTACAACCGGTGTCTACGGGAGTTCCGCAAGGTTCAACTATTTCACCGCTACTGCTTTTGATTTACTCTACACCAATGTATCAGTTGATCAAAGACTGTGGAGCTACACCATCAGGTTTTGCTGGCGATGTAACTATTATTGTTCAAGGCACTATTGAAGAAGTGCTCTGATTGGGCCACTTCCAGAATGACCAAGATTGGCATCGGCGACAAGTTGAATTTTGTTTACTTTGACAAACAGTGGAGCAAGCCCAAGTTGAAAGTTAAGCTACTTTGCCGTCAGGCAAAGAATTGTTGGTGTTTACAAAACCACACACCTATTGATGTATTACAGAAAAGAAGGTGGTATAATGCCATATGGTATTAGACTGGACTTGATGGCTGCAAAAAAAGTGATTCGACTACTGCACAAGCTGAGCGAGACAA
>JAKTYL010000208.1:0-29167 GCA_030578715.1 Magnusiomyces tetraspermus
CGATCTTGATACATTTCTAAGTCTAACCTAGTTTAATTTTGTCGCGATATTTGACTAGGTGCTCAACATTACATGGTTCCCATTAATTGGAAAAGAGAAATTTCAAACAGCCAACTTGAAATAGAATGTCGTCAGGAACGATTCAGACTGTTAACACAAAGGGCTCGATACTTGCAGACCTCGCACGTATTTTTGGCACATACTCTCGATGACCAACTTGAAACATTTGTTGGAAGACTTGTCATGGGTAGTACGCCTCGAGGACTTGCAGGCATGTTACCAGTTGCGTCGTATTGGATTCCGCCAACGCCTGACGAGAAAGAAAGCTTCAAACTTGTGCGGCCATTGCTGGGGTTCACAAAGCAACAGTTGATTGATACATGTTTAGAAAACGAGGTGCCCTGGTTTGAAGATCCAACTAACAAAGATACTACATTGACATCGCGGAATGCGATAAGGTACATGTTTCAACAACAAGAAAAACTTCCTCAAGCTTTGCGACGTGATAACTTAATAGAAACTATTGAGTATTTACAGCAGATGAGGCAAAGTGACAACGAGGCTGCAGATCAAGTGTACAACTTGTTGCTTGGAAAAGATAAGGATGGAAACTGTAGCAAAGGGTCTCCACAATTTGTGAAACTGCGAGAAACTCATGGCGAAGTGTTTTTTCAAGAACCCAACTGGTTCATGAACCTGAAACAACCGGTACAGGCGCTGGTGCTTCGCAAAATGGTAGACCGAATTTTACCTGGCTCATCACACGGATCTAAATCGGTTGAGGGATATGCGTATTCAACGTTTTTGAAAATCGCAAAGAAAATGGGAGGTTTCAATGCGAATCGAGAAGAACGAGCATTTGAAATTTTGAACGAAACCCCCTCTACTAAGGTTCCAGATAAGATTCAGATAGAAACCTTCACTTCAAGTAACTTGATCTGGAAGTTGTGGGCTGTTCCTGAGGTGATTGAGCCATTAGTTGCCGAAAGATCTGTCGAAGTAAACACGAAAAGTGAAGGAAGAGAAAATCTCGAAAAAACTGACTCATTTGATATGACCATGGATATTACAGACGAAATGTTTTTAGATGGAAGTTATTTAGTGGCTGGAAAAAGCACTAACCAGAAACTATCTTCAAAATACAATTCCAAAAACACTCGGTTCGTGTATATATGGGGCGTATGGAAGCAGCAATACGGCCATTTCAAACGAGGACTTGAGCATTTGAAACAAACAGATCAAGCTGTTACGGTCTCTCGAATGCGTGTTGATTTGCTTGACCAGCAGAAAGAAAAAAAGTGGTTGTTGTTTGATTTCCGGTATTGGCTAAACGCGCAGGTAGTTGGCAATCCGAAAAACAATGTCTCTAAAAGCAAAGACAACTCGGAAAGAAAACCAAAATTCCATTTTGACTTAGAAGTCTCATATCCTTTGTGCTCCAAATATGAAATGCCATTAATGAGAGACTTTATTTATTCTAGCGTTGCTGGTAAATGGAACAAAATAAACTTCCCCACTGACAACACTGATACCAAAGCGAAAAACACAAATGAAATCCAAGACCGCAATTTCATTGCTTCATTAACTGACAATGTCATTTGGAATCAACCCACAGTGTTTATATCATACCAAGGAAAACGTGAAATCGTTGGATTTCCAATGTTTGCAAGAAATCAAACAATCAAAATACCAGTGAAAGAACTGGTCAACAAGATCAAAAACCTTGGCAATCCTTCACCAGCTCAGTCTCATGAACTCAAGAGCATGGCCAAGTTGTTTGAAGGATGTTTTGTGGAAATCGAATGTCAATTGAAACAGGAATCCAGCCTGTTAAGTGTTTCTGAATGATTTTTCACTTTTCAATATTGATTTCCGAAAATAAGACCTGTCAAAGCCGTGCAAGGCTGTGAATTACATCATATCCAGCATTCCATTCTCAGCTGACACATCATCAATATTTCCCAAAAGGGCAGCGCTGTTTCCTAAGTTGGACTAATAGCCACGCGCTTCAGCGCACTCCTCACGTGCGAACCGGTCCATCAACCCGTGTGCACATCAATCGGAGCCCTTTTAAAGTGGGTGCATTAACCAAATCAATCGTGAAAAATTCCGTTTCAAGTAAGACCCGGTTTTTGTTCGGCATGATTGGCCTGCAGCTTGTGAGCATACAGTTGCCACGTGACGCCCCCTGGTGTTTGGGCACGTGTGTTTAGTTTGTGCCAAATATTTCAGATTTTTTTTCTTGAAACTCTTTACATTCTTTGTTGACAAAGCAAACAAATAAGCACTCAAATGTCCGATTCTTCTTCAAAGAACCGGGTTCCGGACACAGTAACAGTGTCTGAAGCAGCACCTGTTGGATCCAGAACACCTACTGCTGCTGCGGCATCACCATCGGTATCGTTACCTTCGCCTGATCAGTCTCCTTCATCTCATTTTTTCCGAAGATCTGTGAATTCCACCGCTCATCAACCCCCTTTGGCCACACATTCGGATAAATTGACTGGCCAGAAAGCTTCTGGAACTTCAGATCAAGCAGAATCTTCAAACTCTTCAGAATCAGTTCCTATGTCTTCTTTATCTTTGTTGGCAAATCCACTTCCAGCTCTGTCTGATTCCTCATCTAGTGGCACTCAGAAACCTGAATCGAGTTCAAGTTCAACAAAGTCAAGAGCCCCATCTTCATCAATGGCTCGAAAACGCAAATCAATTGATGATTTGGCAGATCCAGAGTTAGATCAAGCTGCAATCAAACGAGAACGTCGTAGAACAGTGTTGGTTGATGGAGATGATACTGTTGATATCAATTCTAATTCTTCAAACACTGTGAACCCTGAAAACCCTATTTACTCCAACTCACAACAACAAGAAAGCCAGTCTTATAATGGATATCAACCGCCTTCTGTTTCATCTGCTGTGGCTACCAACACTACTACTGGGCCAGCCTCTGCAATTGCTGCTTCGTCAGCTTCAGATACTAATCCAAGCATCTCATCTCTTCAACTAGCCGCTCCTCCTACTATCTCCAGTACCTCAACTTCTAGCCGACGTCATGCTCACATTCTATCTGAACAACGTAGACGTGAAAATATCAATGGAGGTTTTCAGCTTTTGAAAAACTCTGTTCCTTTTTGCAAAGGGTCTCAAGATTCCAAAGCTATGATTTTGAAAAAGGCTGTTGATTATATTGCTTCACTTGAACAACAGATTCAACGAGTCAACTATCCTCCTATTCCACCTAATCATCAACAACAACAGCAGCAACAACCACAAATTGTTTCTGCTGAAATGTACACCCAGCCTCCAATTCTGCATCCTCATCCAACTTCACCTTCGTCTTCAAACCGTCAGCCAGCTCCTCCGTCAATTGTAATTCCTGGTCCTGCCCATCTCCAACAACCTCAACCTCAGTATCCTTCACAACAGCCACAGTTTTATCCTCAAGGCCCTCCTTCAAGATGTGTAACTCCAGCTGTTCCGCCTAGAACTCAAACTCCTGTCTATGACGCTTCACCAAGTCATCCTCAGCAACCATATTCCTACCCCACAGCTCCACTTGCTAGAACAGAAACTCCTCCTGTTTTGACTACAGGAAATGCTCAAGCCACTTCTCCGTCAAACCCATACCAATACTCGGCTACTCCTACATCATTTCCTCCTCCTTTGCCTATTCCTAGACCAGCTAGTCCTAGTCACAACACGGCTAGTACTCAGCAAAGCACTCAACGAAGCGGTCATGGATATCCTCCAGCATTAGGCCCACGAGCTGCTTCATTTTCATACTCTCAACGTCGTCGAGCTTCAACTCCTTTTGGCTTGGCTGCTGCTAGTGTTGCTGCTAATAACGCTTCTGCTATTACCGAGATTCCTGAAATCCCTAGCAAGTCAGCAGAATCTGCATCAAGCGATTCTAAAAAGTACAGTCCATATGTCTATGCTCATCCTTCTCCACATTATCCTTCAAACTTTTATAACCAACGTCATCCTCAACCTCAGCATTCCAATTATCCTCCGTCTATGCCTTCAACTAATTCTCCATCCTACTCGCATTCGGCTCCAGGTTCAGCAGGGTTAGTTGGATCTGGTATGCCTCCTAGCCATGGTCAGCACGATCAAGGCCAAGGACCTCATCAACAGCATCAGGGATACTCTCCTTCAGGACTTGGAGGAGTGTATCCTACCCCTCAGCATTCTTTATACGGGTATGGCTCTCATTCGTACAGCCATCCTCATCACCAACATCATTCAGGATACCCTTATAGTGGCGGATACAATCATCTTGGAGGTTTTGGAGGACCAGGAATTACTAGGCCTACTAGTACTCCACCGATGCATGGTCCATTCTATTCAAGCAGCTCAACACCTCCACCACATCACCTTTCTCAAGTTCCGCCACCTGTTCCTGAACGCATTAAAAGCCTTTCTGCTACTAAAGAAGCAGCAGCGCCGGTATCAGCAGCAGATAAGGATCAAGAAAAAAAGAAAGATTCACTCTCTGATTCGGAAACTAAAGAATTTGGATTACCAATGCCTCGTCCTCCTGTACGCACAGCTTATACAACTACGTCTACATCAACTTCTGTATCTTCTACCACTTCTTGTATTTCGTCTGCTTCCAGTGCCACTACTGCATCTGTGGTTTCGTTAGCTATGGATGAAAAGGATGTGGATCAGCAATACAATGATTCAAACTCAAACACCAATAATACCAAAAACAATGACACTACCCCTACTGATGCACATTCCAGCACAAAAGCTGCTAGTAATAGCGGTAGTGAATATGTGTTTCACAACTCCAGCTCTGCTAGTCATTCTGGAGGTGTTGCTGCATTAGCTGATGCTGCTTCTAAATGTGATGCTATTTCGATTCCCAAGCCAGCTACTGCTGGTGCCAGTACTGTTTCTCCTAATGAAGAGAAAAGCACTACTAGCTCTAGCGTAAACAGATACAGTCCTTTGGCGAAGATTTTAGAAAAACCGTTTGAAAACACGACAGCTTGATGGGCACCGTATTCAAAAAAAAAAAAAATGAACACTTTTCGAGACATTCAAAAACAATCATTTAGGTTCAAATTATTTTTGGATATTTACATTTATAATGGACCTACAAAAACTTTTCACAAAAACATCTGACCCAAAAAAACAAAATGAAAAAAGTAAAACATCTTTAATTCAGTTAAAACACCATCGTTGATACTTTTTTTTGTTTTTAAACTTCTAATTTTTTCTCAAATTACATTAATACCCCAGACTTTAAAGCCAACACTAATCTTGCTTTGCTTTATTCTTTTATCTTTTCTTCAATACTTGAACCATTTTAATTAATTTTATAATATTAGACGTTTTTTATTTTATCATCATTATCTTTATTAATTATATTCTTTTATAGAAAAATGTACATTTATCTAACATTCATATGCAAAAACTAAACTGAGTTGAAACTGACTATTATTATGTTGTATTATTGTTGTATCTATTATCACTCAAACCAGTTCATCACCCCGTTTCATTTCCTTTTCTTCTTGGATTCTTTGCAAGTCCTTCAACTGCTCTTGAATACGGCCAAGCAACACTTGTTCTTCTTCAGATAACTCCAGACCTTTAGGAAGTGCGAAATGGTTGGCCAAAATAACAACAGCTGGTAAAGGTTCTTGGTTAGTTTGTTGTTGTAATCGTCTCGACTTTCCAGGTTTTCCAGACTTTGAAGAATGTTTTTTGCCAGAACGTCTAGACGCTTTTTTGAGATCATCTTTCTCGTCTTGGGCAACGGCTTCAGAAACTGCTTGAACAATCTCTTCGGCCTCTTCATCCTCACGCTGTTCTTCAGTTTTTGATCTGGATAAACGACGTGAAAGATCGCCAACAGTGATAGATTTTGAGTGGTGAAGCTGAGTACCTATATCGCCATTATTGGTGTTATCTTCTGGACCATAATACCTGCTAACACTCTTTTGGCGATTATGATGATGACCCTTTTTACGCTCTTCTTCTTTTTCTTCTTCTTCTGCTTTTTCTTCTTGGTTATAAGAAGGAAACACCAAATCACCTTGGTCATTCTTGCGAGTTCCAATTACTTGTGTCAAAGTGCCGGCTTCGGTCATCGCACGAGAAAATCTGTTGGAAATAGTTCTAGAAAGCGATAGTCCAGGCTCACTGTCATCGTTACCACCACCATTTTGTGTATTACTGTTGGGTGCACCACCTTCAACTCCGCTTTGAATATCAGTGTGACTAGGCGTTCTTGAAAACGTCTTGCTCAACACTCTGAAAAGCTTGTTGTTAGACGCTGGTTTAGGAGGTTCAGCCATCTGGATAACGTTCTTGTTGGTGTCAACAGTATAGAAATTGTAGTGTGATTGGGGAAGGTCATAAATATTTATTGGTACGGCTGTGCGAGAAGGGCTAAATTCCGCAGAGCCGGAAAGCCGCACACCATCGGCATTCAAAGGCAATTTTGAAGACGAAGAGGATTGTGATGAAGATGAGGTGAAAGATGAGGACGAGGATGAATTCAAGTCTTTTTCAACGTTATGAACAGCTGAAGTAGCAGCTGTTTGTGACGAAGGTTGATTACTTTGGGTCAAAGGTTTTGGAGCTTGAACAGGTTTGGAACTCAAAACCATTGGAGTCCACCAGTACAAAGGATATCGACGTTGGACGTTATTGAACAAGCAGGCTACTCCCATCATTAGCAACGCAGAAACTATTTGAACAACTAAAAAGTACCATCCAAGTTTACGACAGGTTGGATCAATAGCAGCTACTAAAGCTGTAGCACCGCCAGGAGGATGAACAGTTTTAGTCAAACTCATGGCAATACTAGCTACTGCGACGTTGAGTGAGCCAGTGACCCATAAGTGGTCTTCATTAGCAGGATTCAGCATGACAAGTTTTGTGATTCCGATTCCAACGATTGCTGAAACAACAGTTCCAAAAAATGTGTTTCGAGGTTGGCCAAGTGGTGATTCTACTGCGTTGTAGATGAGAATAGACGTCGCAGCCCATGAAGGAACAAGAACCGGTGAATGATGGAGTACTGAAAAGTTGTGTGAAAACTTCATCACGCAGCTGACTAGAATTAATCCTGCGAATGTAGAAATAGTAATCCAAAAGGCCTTCAAAGCATCAGGAAGAGGTTTATTAAGTCTTGGACCCTTTTTGTTTTTAGAAAGCTTAAACCATTTTTCGTATTTTGTTAATGATGGTTTAGAGTCAGCGCCAAAATTAGTTGTTGGGTCATTTGGAATTGCTGGAGAAGTGTCACGAAATCCAAGAAACCGTGAAACCCAGTTGGGAAGGTATATAAAGATTCGGGAAGAAGACGTTAGATGAGGGTTCAAGTATTTATCAACATCGACATCAAGTTTATGAAGATGCCGTGATGTTTCTTTTTTCAGTTTGCGTGTTTTGGATATTGGTTCCTGAGAAGGCATGGTTGAATAGTGAGAGTGTGTGATGTACGATAGGAAATAGAAAAAAAAAAAAAAAGAGGAGGGGGGACTTAAATATTGAAATTTCCAATTTGGTGTTGATGTCCAAAGTCACTGAGAAAATGAATGAAATCTTCAATACCAAAATCCAGGCGAGATGAATAAGCACTTCGATTCACAAGCGTTGATTTCAAATCAATCAGATTAAATCAATATGCATTTGTTCATTTTCTCAGTGACTCTGGGCATCAACACCAAACCGTTTTTCAACAATATTCTTCATGCTCAACACAGTTTTCTTGATTTCAGCATGTACTGGATCAGGAGTACTGCCATCATCTTCACTAAACCATCGATCTTCTGCTGGTTCAACTGTAAACATTTCTGAATACAGCTTTCCTACCAATCCTGATATGTACTCTGCTTCAATAATATCAGAAAAGTATGCTACAGGGACAACAGAAAGTTGCACCAGGACCGTGTCAATAATTTGCAAAAACAAAAAAGATGTTGACAAAGAGTCAGTCGCGAAAGATTCGCATTGAAACAAAAGAGTCACCATCTGCCTCCATTGCGCTGCACAGCTCCAATTGCCGTAAAGAATAAACGTCACAAAACTCAGTTCCAGCTCAGAAATCCGGGTATTAATTAAATCTTGTTTGGTAAGGCTAACGCCGCCGTTGATAATGGTCGAATAGCATTTGTATTCCTCTAACAAGCTTTCGAAATACCAGTTCTTGTCTAAAAAGTCCAAACTTCTTTGGACTCCGACTGCTCCAGGTCGCCATGTTTTCTTTAAATCAATTTCCACAAAGTTGAATGTTTTTTCTTTTGGGAATATTGAAGAGTATAGTTTTTTTTGTTTTCGGCTTTTAGACTTTTATTTCCTTTTCTTTCTTTTTGATATACTTGATGGGTTCACTAGCTTCTTTGGTATGTTTTATTCTGAACCCTGGAATTTCATCGTCATCTTCATCAGAAATAGAAATAAGCTGTTTATTGACTTGTTTTTTTGGTTTAGAAGTCTTGGGCTTAGATTGTTTAGGCACAGGAGCTTGAGTTTGAGTTTGATTGGTATTAACTTCTACTTTTTCTCCTGCCTCTCTTGTTTCTTGTTCAAACTTTTGTAGATCATCTTTAGTAGCCATCATTGTGTCAGCCATAAACATCTCAATATCGCCATGTTTTGTAAAAGCATTGGACTCGTCACTTGGTTTGTATTGAGGCAACACCTTCTGCAATATGTTGATGATTGAACGATTCATGTAAAAAGATAAGCATGGCCAATCAAGGTATTTGTCATCATCCTCTTCAGTTGAACTGTTTCCAGAGGTTTGATGTTTTCTTTTAATAGGCATAGTTCAATTATTCTTATAATCCTTCAAAGTTTGGATATTTTGTGCATAGTTATCTGCTTGGAGTATTGAGTTCCCCATATTAATATCACCATCATTGTCTGCTATCCCTACTTCGTATTCTTCTTCAAGTTCTTCAATATATACTCCGTTGCCAATTCCTTTTCCTGCCTTTCCAAGGTCCTGGTAAGAAACCATGTTGGTATCATAATACTCTTTTAAAAACCTTTCAACCATCGCTCTTGAAACCTCGACATCGTCATTGCTATCGCCAGAATCAGTGTTCAAGTTGGTAAAGCTTTTGAATTTCATTTGTTCTTTGGTTTCATCCCATCAACAAGCAATAGCACAGTATTCAAACACCTTGTCTTGCTGCTGATGCTTCTGCGACTGATTCAGACCTTCATTTTTGTTGCCGATAATAGGTGCTTTGAAGAAAACGCCATTTCGTTGACAACTTTCTAAACTTTGAATTCCTAAAATGTCAAAACTCGTATCAATTCCACCTTGTGTCGAAAAAGAATTGGAATCTGTATTTGGTGTTGGTGAATTGACATTGCTAGGACCTGAGCCTGGATTTGACCATTGAATTGTATGCATACCTCCAGGAACAGCTTTAATACCTTTCAACTCAACATTGGATGAAGTGGCCATCTATAGCAATGCTAAGACGATGTGGAAAATTAATGAACGCAATTATAGTTTCATAGTATCCATCTAACATATTGAAACTTTGTAAGATTTTTTCTTTAAAGTTAAGAAAACAAGTTCAAGTTGAGAAAAAACTTTTACCAACTACAAATATTGTTTTTCAAATTGAAATTGAAATTTTTCGTTTTTTTATTATTTTTTTATTCAACAGAAAACTAAACGAACTAAAATACAAGAACGTCAAACTTTTTAGTTGACAAGGGCGGAAGCAGTAGCAGACTCGTACTTCCAGGTGGGGGGAAGGACACCGACGGTCTTGTAGTAACGAGAAAGACGGTGGATACGGGATTCAACCAAAATAAGACGGAACTTAGAGTCCTTGTCCTTGCGGTTCTTCTCGAGGTGCTTTCTGATGGCAACAGCCTTCTTAATGAGGTGGTAAAGATCCTCAGGAATTTCAGGAGCAAGACCTATAAAATACAGGAAAGAAAAAAAATTGCCACTCTGTCAGCTTGATAATTCACCAATCAGAGGTACACTGCAAACACTGTTATATTTAAAGTAACAATGTACGTTTTGTGTGAAAAAACGTAGTAAGAAGAGTATCAGAGTTATTTGTAGACAGACCCATGAATCACCATGTAAAAAGACATCAATATAAACAAAACTGATTTCTTGTAAATGCAAATATTTACATGACTTTCAAGGTTTAAATCCCTTGTTTAAAAGTCATTCCTACATCGAAAGAGATCACTGTTACAGTAATTAAAACTGTGTTTGAGATACTACTCATATCTTCAAAAAAAAAAATTACTTACCGTTAGCCTTCAAGATACGGAGAACCTTGTTACCAGTGGCAACCTTGACCTGGGAGACACCGTGAGCATCACGAAGCAAAACACCGATCTGGGAAGGAGTCAAACCCTTTCTGGCGTACTTGATGATCTGCTCAACGACAGACTCGGGGGTAAGCTTGAACCAAGCGGGAGCACGACGAGAGTAGGGGATAGCGGAGGCAGACATGCCCTTTCCTTTGCTGTGAAGACGACCCATTTTTGCTGAAGTTTTTGTTGATAAGCTGATTCGAATATCTGTCGAGGTGTGAAGGGAAAAGAAAAAAGGGGAGAAATATTGAAAAAAGAAGGTTTGCAATTTTTCGTGTTGTGCAGGCAGTGAAAATTTTTGCATTCATACAATATATAAAGCCCTAACCTAGGTCATGTGATTAGGGCTAATTCTCAACAGTCACAAATGTGCTTTTCATGTGATTTTCCCCATATTTACAATTGAATTTACATTTTGGAAAATGCCCGTTTGAGCTATTTAAACAAACCTTGTTGAAACTATAATATCTTTGATTTTGTCTTTAAGTCTATGAAATACTTGATAAAAGATACTATAAGGCCAAATGATATAAATTGTAACAGAATTAACCTTTGCTAAAGGTCTAGGATTTTGTAGATGAATAAATGGATTGCTATTATCCTTGGTTCCTTCATAATCCCATTACTTCTAAACTTCATCTATAAACAGCCAATTCACATTCATTATAAACCTGAAATCCAATTCAAAATGATTCCAATGATTCGAGCTACTAGACCTGTTAGTAGAAAGATTTTCCACCAAGCATTCACTGTTTCTGCTTACTCTCGATTCCAAAGCGTCTGATCCCGCTGCTAACCAGCAACATCCTGTAGGTCATATGGCTCGAACTCCATACAACTACTTTGCAAACGAATGTTATAAAGAAATAAAGAAAGAAGATCCTAGCGTTAAATTTAAAGACATCAGTCCTCTTATAGCTAAGAAGTGGAAGAATATGGATGAAATCCAGAGAGGACCCTATTATAAAATGGAACAAGACGATAAGAACCGTCATGTAAATGACACGATTAAATTTGAAGATATCGAAGAAGCGCAATAAGAAAATCACCGTCACCTCGTTGTTTTCAACTAGTTTTATCAGATTTTTGTTCAATATATTCATAAGCATGCCTAGTTATCGAAGCCATAATGTTACCGTTCAATATCTTAGAGTAGTTTTGACGTTTCTGTCTAAACAACTATTGAAAGCTAACGCTATAGTTTAGTTATATACTTTTTAATAAACTCTATTCTATTTTATTATGTTATTTTGATGCTAAATAGATTACAAAAATTACTTTTATATTAGATCATTTCCAGTTAAAATGGTAGTTTATAGCAAGTATATAATAGATAAAAATAATATGTAAATGTGACAAATAAAAAAGTGCAAAATATAAAAACTTTTGGAATATTGAATTGAAAAAAAAAAAAAAACAAGTGAGAAGATAATGAGGTATTTTGGTTTTAAAGATTGTGCGAAACAACTAGTTGCTAGATTGCTAGGTACATTGGCGTTGAATAATAGGGTGTAATAGATGGTGAATGGTTTTGTTTGAATGACTGAGGAAAGAACTGGGTAAGAAAGGATAAAATACGAAATGTTCTCTCAACTCTAGTACATCCAATTTTGAAATAATAAAAAATTTTAACAATCGCAAGACCTTAATTGGCAAGATCCCTCTTCTTTCAAATAGCTCCTTGGCATTGCTGGTCATGAATCTTACTGATGATATCCTCCTTTTTTTTTTCCTTCCAGCACATACACACATATCCATGACTTTGAAGTCTCCTCTGCACCTATCTTCCGCACTTTTAAAAAACAAATCTAGGCTTGCCCAAAGTGGTACCAGTTCCAGAAGTCTCAATTTCCATTTCACCTTGAAGAGCAGCCTGAGCAGAAATGCCGTTGGAAGATTCAAGAATCTGCTTCAAAGCCTTGGCAGTCTCCTTAGCACGACGGGCAGCTTCAGTGCGAGCACGAATCTTTCTCTGAGTTGAAGAAACTTCATCCTGCTCCATGGCATTATCGTCATCACCCTCGCCGCCATTCTGAGCCTTGGAACCGTAACGCAAAACGTCATCAAAGTCGGTTGCAATAGCAGCAGCAATGGCTTCCTTACGGCGGCCCTCTTTGCCCTTGGTATCAGCGTTAGGAGTAACAAGGCCGTTCTTCTGAAGGTATCTGGTGTTACGGGCCTGCTTGATAAGATTCTTCTTGCTGACAGTCTTGGTAGACATACCGGTCTTCATACTGGTGTTGGTGCGGATAACGATACCAGTAGAAGAGTTGGCGGCGTCAGGTCGGATACCAGCAGGCAGGGCGGATGCGGCACTGGCAATGTTCAATCTTTTCTGGACTTTGCGAGTGAAAGACTTGGCCTTGCGAGCGTTCTTCTTGATGTGTCTAGCGGTGTTGATGAGATCAGGCATTTTTGATGATTAGGTATAAAGAAATGAAGAGTTTATATGTGAATGATAGTAGTGATGCCTTTTGTTTCTAAATTTGGTATATTGTAACCGACACACAAAAACTGGTATTTAAAAGCTTTTGCTTGAATTATAGATCCTAGTAATTATATGTGTATGGGTACAGAGAATGGCGGGTCTCTTTTTCAGTTGGACAAAAAAAATTTTTGAAAAAAATTTTAGCCGTATGTGTTTTCAATGTAGATATTTTACGGCCTAACCCTGGAGTTATGGGTAGAGAATTTTCAAGATTTAGTGAGAGATCCATGCATGTTTATGTGAATTAGTATATATCTAGAGTAGGCCTTGGTTTAGCAGGTTTTGAAGGGAAAAAAATACAACCTGTCAATTTTAACCAAATATTTAAGTCTTCAGTCGGTCAAAATCCCACACTCAACAATCATTGAAATGAAAGTTTTCGAATAGAGTGAACAATTTGAATCAAGTAGACCCAAATCAATATCTACAGCCGTACAGCTCTTCTTTAGACTCCAAAGAAAAGCTTCATCGTCAACCCAGATTAAAGCCATACTCAAGCGCTAAATCAAGGCTTGTTGATAACCCAAATACATTCAAATACAAGTAATACCAAATAAATTTTCGTAATATATTTTGAAACTCACTCCTAGCTCCAGTGCTGGGTGCTGTATTTTCTTTTCGTTGTTTATACTCCTTGTTTTTTTACTTGTTTAATCTCTTAAAAAATGCCTGAAGGCTTGAGTATAAAACCTGATACGAAGAAAAAGTGCCGCCGGCGGAGTCCGCGTGAAGACTTTTTAGTGTCATTCACATTTCAAAAATGGGTTCCAATGTTTTTCGTCTTTCCTACGGCAAACAGTCTTGTTCAAAGATAAGTATGGTTTGAAATGCCTGATTTGAGTTTCCCATTAATGCCGGGGGTAGTTGCAGATGATGACGTAAGGCCAGAGCAACAAGCGCTTACTCAACGACTCCGGTTGTTAAATAGCTTAAAGTGTTTATGGTTGGGTCTAGTTGATTTTCGAAAGCAGATATTGTTCTAGAAGGCGCTGATGCTTCTGCTGTGGTCTCTGAGGATTATGAGAAAACGCTGGAAACGAGTGAGAAACTGGCAGATGGATCCGCATCTATAGAAGCTATCGAGCTCAGCGGTCGAGCCAAAAAGACGTCATCGATTGAGCTTGAGAAATTCTTGTATTCCGAGTGTGAACAGGTGGAAGTCGTTTATAAGAAACTCGAAGTAAGCAAATTGAGCAACGACTAAAAAAAAAAAAAAAAAAAAAACTTTACCCCGGACTCCTAATTGAGCTGACGCTGCTCTTGTTAGATCTAGTGTTTATGGAAAATGCCAATTTTTGTGCTAATAGTCATATCGATCGTTCTCTACACGGGTGGCAATTTTTTTTTTTTTTTTTGACCCTTCTTGTGAAATTTATAAGCTTGTACCTCAGCCGTTTTTTCAACTAAGTTTTTCACCCAGTCTTTTCGTAGAAACAAGTATAAATAATAGACCTATTTCCCACTTTCATGCATACATTTCAGAATACGCTTTCCATTTATAACTATTTCAACAGACCACCCTGGTAAACTCTTCAACTCAATGTCCGATGATTTAAAAGCTCAGGAGGCATTGCCTACTATAAAACCTGCTAAACGCTTTCTGCGTTTCATAGTTGGATCAAAGGCTCCTCCTCCTCTAGACAAACAACCCATTTCTCCCGAGCCTTCAGCTAATGTTTTCATTAAGTATACGTATAGTTGGATATCGCCGTTAATTCGAGTATGTTTAAGTTTTTTTTTGTTTGTTTTTGCTGTTTCTTTTGCTGTCTTAACATTGTGCTGACTGGAGTTTTATTTTAGACGGGATACCTGCGTGATCTGGAAGAAACCGACCTCTTTACTCCAGCTGGAACTACCAGATCTGCTGAAAATCTGCTGCACGAATTTGAAAAAAATCTTGATTTTTACAGAAAAAAAGGCGCACACACTCTGGATCCGCAAAAGCTTGCTGAAAATCCTGCTCTTTTACCCAAGAATGCCTTGCTCAAAGCCTTGGTCAAAACTCACTGGAAAGAGTTTGGTGGGGGTGCTCTGGCCAAAGTCTTGTCGGATGTTGGAAACACTCTTACGCCGTTACTCACTCGTCATTTGATTGCGTATACCATGACTAAAGGTGGAAGCGTGAGCCGTGGTGTTGGCTTCGCTTTGGGTATTTCGTTTCTTCTCTTTATTTCCAACTTTTTGCTCAACATTTTCTTCTACAACTCAACAATGACTGGTGCCCAAGTCAGATCTACTTTGATTGCCGCAATTTACAAAAAGAACTTGAGACTATCTTCTAAAGCCCGTCTATTATTTTCAAACGGCAAAATCACAAACATGATGTCTACTGATACTCACAGAATTGATTTTGCCTGCAATTGGTTCCATTTTAGTTGGGTTTTCCCAGTCTCTGTAGGCATTGCCATTGCTTTGGTTGTTACAAATATTGGTGCACCTGGTATGGTTGGTTTTGGAGTATTCTTGGTTACCTTTTTCTTGTTAATTCTCACCGGTAAGCACATAGCTAAACTTAGAAAAAAGGCTACCAAAGTCACTGATAAACGTGTTTCTTCTATGCGTGAAATCCTTCAAGCAATCAAAATCATCAAATTCTACTCCTGGGAAGAAGCCTACCTTGAGAGAATCAAGAATGTTCGTATTCGTGAAACACGACTTGTGGCCAAGATGTTGTCTTGGAGAAACTTCATTAATGCTTTGATTGTCTCTGTTCCCACACTTGCTGGTCTTCTCTCTTTCATTGTCCTTTCCAAAACCCATGGATACCTTAACCCTGCCACTGTCTTTTCATCACTGTCGGTTTTCAACATTATGCGTATGCCCGTCATTCTCCTTCCTATTTCCATCATCACATCAATCGACGCATTCCAAGGCTTGAAGCGTATTGAGCGATTTTTAAGTGCTCCTGAAGCTGAAAGTTATTTGCAAATTGTTGACGAAGGTGAGCTTCAAGACGATGCTATCCGTATCTCTAATGGTTCATTTATTTGGGAAAGCTTGTCTAATGAAGAGATTCAGCTTTTGAAGGAGGAGGAAGAGAGGGCTAAAAAAGGAAGAGGCGGCAAAAAAGACAAAAAGAGCAAAAAGGAAAAGAAACAGTCAGAAGAAGACGAAGAAGAAGAAGCCGAGCAAACTTTTCTTCGTATTGTTCACTCTCGCAATGCCAAAAATGTTCCGGATATTCCTAGTCAAAATGTTGCCGAAGAATGTGAGCCTACTTCTGAAGCTGAGATGTCTACTGAGATACTTTCCAGCAGCGAAGACAAAACTGACCTTCACCATACTGTTTTCAAAGGTATTAACAACATCAACCTCAACGTTCGTCGTGGCGAATTTGTTATCATTACAGGTGCTATTGGTACGGGTAAAAGCTCTCTGCTTGCTGCCATGGCTGGTATGATGCACAAGACTTCTGGTTCTGTTGAAGTGTCTGGATCTTTTGTTTCTGCTGGTCAACCTTGGGTTCAAAATGCTACTGTTCGTGAAAACATTTTGTTTGGTCTTCCGTACGACAGAAAGTGGTATGACACTGTTGTCAACGCTTGCTCTTTGCCTCGTGATTTTGGAATTCTTCCTGCTGGTGATGCTACCGAAGTTGGTGAACGTGGTATTACTTTGTCTGGTGGTCAAAAAGCTCGTATCAACCTTGCTCGTGCTGTTTATGCTAACCGTGACATTATTCTCCTTGACGATGTTCTTTCTGCAGTTGACGCCCATGTTGGAAAATTCATTATGGAAAACTGTATTAGTGGTCTTTTGCAGCACAAAACTAGAGTTTTGGCTACTCACCAGCTTGCTCTCATTGAAAACTATGCTGACAAGGTTATTTTCCTTGACGGTTCTGGATCTATCGAAATTGGCTCTGTTCAAGAACTCCGTTCTACTGTTCCTGCTTTCAATGAGCTCATGACCTATAATGATCACGATGAGTTGGCTTCTCAGGAGGAGATGGTTGACCCTATGACTCTCGCTGACTCCGAGGAAAATGGTACCAAGCTTGTGCGTCGTATCACCACTCACATGTCTCAAGTTGACGAAGAAAAGGAAGCTGCCGAACAGCAAGCTCGTATTCAAGCTGGTGCTTTGATTGTGAAGGAAAGCAAAGCCAAAGATTCAATTCCTTTTGACGTTTTTAAAGATTTTATTCGGCACGGTTCTTTTGGCTTGGGTTGGGGTATTGTTGTTATATTTGCCCTTGCTGTTATTCTGGCAAACTTCTGTCAGGTTTTCGTCAACGTTTGGCTTTCTTACTGGACTTCAAACAAGTTTCCAGGCAAAACAAGCGGTTTCTACATTGGACTTTTTGTTATGTTTGCAATTCTTTATGGTATCTTATCTTTTGCATTTTTCCTTTTGCTTACATTTGTTGTCAACAGAACTAGCAGAAGCCTTCATATTGCTGCTGTCAAGTCTATTTTGCATGCGCCAATGTCTTTCTTTGACTCCTCTCCTATTGGCAGAATCCTCAACCGTTTCACTCACGATACTGATGCAATTGATAACGAGTTTTCAGATCAGGCTCGTTTATTTTTGGTGTCCTTGGCTTCTTGTATCAGTGTTTTTATTCTTATCATTTGTTTCCTTCCCTGGATGGCTATTGCTTTTTTTGGCCTTGGTACCATTTTTGTTTGCATTTCCGCCTACTACCGACCTTCCTCCCGTGAAATCAAAAGACTTGAAGCCATTGCCCGTTCTCGTGTATATGCCTTGTTTGGTGAAGCTTTAAGTGGTACTGCTACTATTCAAAGTTACAATGAAGCTCCACGATTCACAAAAGATATCGAAGTCCAGATCAACCGAATGAACAGTGCAACCTTCTTGTCCTTGGCCAATCAACGATGGCTTGCTTCTCGTCTTGATGTTGTTGGTTTCTGTCTTTGTGTTATTGTTACTATTCTCTGTGTCACACATCAATTCCAAATCAATCCTTCTTCAGTAGGTTTAGTTATTTCTTCTCTTTTAAGTGTCATTCCTTTGATGTCTATGATTGTTCGAGAAATGGCTACAACTGAAAACAACATGAACGCAGTTGAGCGTCTTCATGAGTATGCTTACAAGATTCCTCAAGAAGCTGCTTTCCATATCACTGAGACTGCGCCTCCCAAGAGCTGGCCTGAGAAAGGTGAAATTAAGTTTACTAATGTTTCAATGGCCTACCGTCCTGACCTTCCTCCTGCTTTGAAGAACTTTACTGCAGATGTTCAGCCCAGTGAAAAGATTGGTATCTGTGGGCGTACAGGTGCTGGAAAGAGTACTATTATGATTGCTCTTTACCGATTAGTGGAAATCTGTGGAGGAAAGATTGAGATTGACGGTGTAGACATTTCACGAATTGGTTTACACGAGCTTCGATCCAAGATTGCTATCATTCCACAAGACCCTGTTCTTTTCCAAGGAACCATTAGATCCAACATTGATCCATTCGGTATCTACTCTGATGAAGAGCTTTGGGATGCGATGCGCAGATCTTGGTTGATTGAGCCTGAAGAGATGGAACATATGAAGGAGCTTGAGGCTCGTGGTATTAATGTCAGCGAAGTTATTCGGAGCAGAGAAGAGATGGAAGGACTTCCCAAGTTTCATTTGGACAGACCTGTTGAAGATGATGGATCCAATTTCTCTTTGGGCGAGCGTCAGTTGCTTGCTTTGGCTACAGCTCTTGTTCGCAGAGCTCCTATTTTAGTGCTGGACGAGGCTACATCGAATGTCGATTTCGCCACTGACCAGCGTATCCAGTCAACCATTGCCAACGAGTTCAAGTCATGCACTATTTTGTGTATTGCTCATCGTTTGCGAACAATCATCAACTATGACCGCATTTTGGTGATGGACCATGGTAATATTGCTGAGTTTGATTCTCCAAGGTCGCTTTATGTCCAAGAGAATGGTATCTTCAGATCAATGTGTGACAACTCTGGCATTACTTTGGAAAGCTTTGACGAAGGCAAAGGTTCTTCTATCAAATCATATTTATCATTTAACGAAAAATCTTAAATCTGCTGGTTCCACTGAATAAAGTCGGGTAGTTTTTTTTTTTTTTTTGTTTGATTTATTTGTATATTTCTCTTTTTGACTTTTATGTACTGTTACTATTATTTTTCCTTTAATTCAATTTATGTGTTTCTATTAAACTTTTCAATTTCGAATTAGTGTATTATATCAACAACTTACAATTTACAAAGCATCTTTGATATCAGTGATTGAAGCAGCTTTAACAGCGTCAACATCAGAAAGTGGAATCCAAGCAGCTTTCTCGCCAGGTCCAGGTTTGGCTAATGGATCGTCGCCAACAAGACGAGCTAATTCTTCATCCGAAATACCTTGAGCAGCAGCAAGTGCATCTTCTTCTTCTTCTTCATCACTTACCTCTTCTTGCAAAGTCTCAAAAGACGCACCAGTCTCACAAATGACACAAAACTTGTTGAAATCCAGCCAATAACCGTCCTGCATGACAGTGTCATTGTGTGATCCCTCTGGCAACGACTTGAAGAACTTGTTTTTGCAAGGTGCCAAATCAAACAGGTTCTTGTGATGTTCAGGAGGCACCAAGTCGTCTTTAGCGCCCGACAAAAACAAGAGGTTTACGTTCTTGGGGATATTCAAAATAGCCTTGTCAGATTCCCATTTCTGAGCCACCAAAAACTTGAAGTATTTCAAAAGCGGAATAACAGAAGGTAAAAGCTTGGGAATCGATAAAAAGGTATTTTCCAAAACGATACCAGTGACAAAGTTGCTGGCAATGGGTAGCGATGCGGTATAAATTGCGACAGCGCCACCAAGCGATCGGCCGTAAAGAATAAGTTTGGTTTTTCCTATAATGGGATGATCTGAAAGGTATCTCATAATGGTTTGTGCATCAATCTTGATACCCTTTTCGTCAGCAGTTCCTGTAGATAAGCCATAACCGCGGTATGAAAAGGAAACGACGTTGTAGCCAAGCTTGTTGTACAACGCCTGGACAATTGGAAGAGTGTGGCCAATGTTTCCGGCGTTTGGAGCAAACATGACGACAGTCAAGTTTTTGAAATTGGGACTTTTAGGGTCATGCTAGATGAGAATGGATGAAATGGTAAAGGTTAGCAAGTGAGTTATTGAAAAAGAATGTAGGGTTGAATACGTACAGTCAATACATATGTTTGGAGAGATTCTCCATCAACAGTTTTTATATCAACTTGTTCATAAGAAAGTCCATATTTATCAGGCTTATCAACATAGGTTCTGCTTCCTTCAGGAACATTGGAAGGATACAGCAACATCGACTCGAGTTTCTGAGCACCATAGACAAAAGCTGAAGCAAAAAGGGTTGTGACGGTTGTAAAAGCCATCAAGTTTGTATTTCTATTCTCAAACATGGTGGATTGTTGTCTTGTGTATTAAGCGTTGGTGATTATCTATTGTATCAAAGTCTGAATTATGTTTAAGCGCAAAGATTTTGTTCATTCTTGGGCTTAACCAAGTCAATTAAAAATGGTCATTTCACGTGAAATAATTTCAGAACTCTCAAAAATGCTTAAAACCCGCAAGGGCTAGGGCTGATTGAATTTTTCAGGTACACGATGCTCAGCAACATTTATCCCCCAAGTCTTTTCGCATTCAAGCCTTGTTTCTTTTGAAGGCCTGAAAAGCTCAAAGGATCTTTGATCCAAATCTTTTAAAGTTTTCTCAACTGTTTTTTGTATCTTTTTTCCCAAGCTTCATCTTTTCTTCCCTGAAACGTTTTTGATTCCATTTACGTGGGTCCAGACACGCCGTGCTGGCCTTTTACATTTTTTACCGCAAAGGATGTGTTTTTGATTGTGTATGTGACACACCCACATTTTGAAACCATCTACTCTCATTCTCCCCTTTTTTCGTTTTTTGTTCCTTTATTTTGTTTTTTAATTTTTTTTAAAGTTTTTCTTGTTTTTTCAATATTCAAAGTCTGTCAAAATGAGAGGACCTAATATGCCTTCGACTCCTACTTATGAGGTAAGATTTTGTTTTTTCAATTAAATTTCATCAATACATATAATAATACTAACCTTTGCTATTATGTTCCATTCTGTTTTGTCATTGTTCTCATAGATGCGTCGTAAGAAACATGTCAAGAAAGGAGTTCAATTCACAATGATGGTTTGTGGTGCTTCTGGAACTGGACGTACTACATTCGTCAACACTCTTTGTAGTCGCAATGTCTTGTCTCATGAAGCTTCAAAAGCTCCTGCTGATGCATCTTTGCAAAGGTATGTAAATAACATCACTGTACCATGAAAAAATGTTATATATCTCTTTCGTGACTAACAAAAACTCATCTTATATTTTCATTAGCGCTTCTTCATCAACATTAAATGAAACCTTTTCAACTGGTCCAAAGATTTTCGACCCAGCAAAAGCTCACATTGAGCCTAAAATCGAGCTCAACCCAGTCACTGTGGAGATAGATGAAGATGATGGAACCAGAATTTCTTTGACAATTGTTGATACACCAGGCTTTGGCGACAACATTGATAACGAGTTTTGTTTCGGCGAGATTCTCAAGTACCTTGAACTTCAGTACGACGAGATTTTGGCAGAAGAGTCTCGTATCAGACGTAACCCACGATTCAAAGATAACCGTGTTCACGTCTTGTTGTACTTTATTGAACCTACTGGTCATGGATTGCGTGAAATGGATATCGAGCTTATGCGCCAGTTGTCTAAGCGTGTTAATGTCATTCCGGTTTTGGGTAGAGCCGATTCACTTACTCCATCTGAGTTGGCTCTTGCTAAGAAGTTGACTATGGAAGACATTGAGCACTACAACATTCCAATTTACAATTTCCCATACGACGTTGAAGAAGATGATACTGAGACCATTGAAGAAAACAACACTTTGAAGGCCATGCTTCCTTTTGCCATTGTTGCAGCCACGGATTTCATCGAAGGCAATGACGGCCAAGTTGTTCGTGCACGCAGATACCCATGGGGCGTTGTTGACATTGAGAACCCCGATTTCAGTGACTTTTCAGCGCTGCGAGCCGCCATTCTAGGTTCGCACATGGCAGACCTCAAAGACCTCACGCACGACTTTCTTTACGAAACTTACCGTACCGAAAAGCTTTCACAAAACATTTCGGATCCTCGCGAGTCTGCGTTGCTGAACCCCGAAGATTTGGCCAACCAGAGCTTTATTCTCAAGGAAGAGCAGCTACAGCGTGAAGAAGAAAAGCTTCGTGAGATTGAGACCCGTGTCCAGCGCGAGATTAATGAAAAGAGAATGGAGTTATTGGCACGTGAGAATGAGCTTCGTGAAATTGAAGCTCGTATTTCCCGTGAACGAACAGCTTCAGCAGTTGCTGAGGAACATGAAATGCTCCAGCGTCAAATTGAGCAACAGAATTTGGAACTTAGATTGAAACAGCAGACTTTGATGCAACAACAGCAGCAGCAGCAGGAAGCTGTAGGAGCTGCTGCTGCTTCTTTAGCGGCTGTTCATGCTGCTGCTGATACCTCTAGTGAAATTGGAGAACCTAACCATGTTACCAATGGTAGTGCTGCTGCTGGTGTTGCTCCAATTCACAGCAACAACATTCCTAACGAACACGGTTCTCCAGCTGTTTCAAATGGAGGAAGTGTTCCTCTTCCACCAGGAGTCAGCCAAGAAGCATATGACCAAATTACTCGTCACCATCCTTCAGCTGTCCAAGACTACGAAGCCAAGTTTGCGACACCTACAATCCCCTCTGAGTCTCAGTTTGGTGACAACGGCGCTGCTATCCAAGGATCTCCACAAAGTGTTCAACAAACGAGAAGTGAACATCCGTTTAGTCCTATCGCCGACAGTTGATTGAGCGATTGATTTAGTTTTTAATTGCGCTTTCTGTTTTATTTTTATTATTATTTCGTAGTTAAACTTTTTTTTAATACGAATAGTTTTTTAGTTTTATACTTAGTAATGTAGACTTTTTTTTAATTTATTGTCAATATATATTGTTTTTTTTTTTTTTATGTGTGTGAGTACTGGTTGGTGTAGTGTATAGATTGAAATTTGCATGATGGGTTTACTGGTTTGATAATTCGATGAAATATTTCAAGTTTTTTTTTTTTTTTTGGTTTACATGTGATGAAATTTCGTCGGTTTTAATGTGAAATTTCATGGCATATTATTTTGGGTTATTGATAAGATTATCCAAAAATATCCAATTCAATCGGAGTAACGTGACTCAAAGTATAGCGCCTATTCTGCTACTCTAAAAAATCACAACGGGATCACGCTAAAAATTCAAGCCACCGCTAAACTCTCACAAGGCTTGTTGATGAGTCAAGAAACGATTATATCGACTGGATCTTATTTGAGACGGAACATGAGTTGAAAAGCCAGGAAGTACCGCTAATATGTTTACATTTGGTGTTGTGTAGCAATTGTGTCGCACATTCTATGACAAGTGATGCCATAGAACTAGTAGGTAGCCACGCCAATAAACAAAAAAATCAAATTCAAACCACTGCCAGCTAATTTTTGGAATTTGGTTTTCTATTTTTTCACCCTTTCAATACCACCATATTACATTTACCATCTATCCATCAATATTTATATTTAACAACAAAAGGTTCAACAAAGACTTTTTAAATAGTTAGAACTTACACAAAAATGACTGCACTTTCTCTTGACAAGTTTATTGAACATTCACAGCAACTCATTTCTGCAAGACCCGAGACTGTAAGCTTTTTTTTTGTCTTTTGGGACAAACTTTCTTACACATTATGAATCATCAGTTTTAAGAATTTGTAAACGAATATTCTCTAATTGCTTTTTTTTTATTTAGACTCGAGTTAGTACGACTTATTCACACAAACTTACACGTCACAAAAAGAACAAAGTTTCTAAAGACACTACCTCCAATACTTCTACCCCAAACAATACCAATGCTAAAGAACCTACACACACATCCAAAATCAGTGTAAAGACATATGATCCAGTATCCGGCACCTGTTTCCGCGTGACGCTTACGCGAGTCAACGAACTTGGAAGAGTTTTGAGTGCACTGGGACCTATTGGAATTACTAGTACATTCACTAAGCAGCAACAAATAAAAGACAGCAAGAGCGAAAAAAATAGTACTGATGCTACTGGATCAGCAGAGAAACAAGAAGAAGAAGAAGGAACAGAGAGAAGCGCAAAGACTTTGCAAGTAACTTACGAAAAGTCGGTCCAAGGTCTTGCGTCCGCAATGCTTGGCCAAAAAGATACTTCCAAGACTGTGCAAGTTCAACAAGTTGTGGAAACCGAAGGAATTAGTAAAGGAGCCAGTAATGGTGATGGCGATGTGGAGATGGAGAAAGAAGAGGTTAAGGAGGAGCCCCAGGAGATGAGCAAATCTAAGAATGGTGGAAAGAAGAATAAAAAGCGATAAATTACTTTGGTGCAACTGCTGAGACCAAATGGAAAATATTGGAAGTAGGAATATGGATATGGATATAGGCACATTGTTTAATGAAATTTCTTTTTTTCTTTTTTTCGAATAAACAAAAGTCCTAATCATTTTTAATCCTTTTATCAAATTGTATATATGATAAACAAGTTTTTTGACACAAAAATACAAAACAACAATTACATAAAAATAACAAAAAAATAATAGATAAACGAATGCAAAAAATAAGTAAAATTGAAAAGTAACCAGCTTGAAACTAATAAAATATAATCAACTGAAAATCCAAAGAATCAACGTTTCTTCTTTCCGTTTTTCTTTTTCTGTGACTTTTTGGGTTTGTTTTTAGGTTTTGGTTTAGAAGAAGTGGAAGCGGATGCTGTTGATGATGATGTAGTTGGTCTTTCATGGCCATCATTTTCATCAACAAACTCTTGATTAACATTTTCGTCAATAACCTCATTAACGTCTTTGGCGTCAGGCTGAGATTCTGATGAAGAAGAAGTTTCTTCAATAACAGGCTTTGAGGTTGATGAAGGTGTCTGGATATTAGTAGACAATGTATCTGCTTCCTGTTGTTGTGTATCTTCTTGTTGAAGCTCATTAGAATCACTAGAATCGTTAGTCTCGTTAGTCTCATTTGATTCTGGATCTGCTGGTATCGCAGGAAGTTCACGCTCGGTGATAGGAATATCCGGAACTTGCTCTCGCTCTCGCTCCTCTCCCTCATCAATACCATTTTCATCCCCCAACCCAACATCTTCACCGTCTATCGAACCAGTCTCGCCACGACTACATCTTGAAACATAATCTTCCATCAGCGTTGAAGTTTCGCCATCCACATCTGTAATAGTTCCTGTTCCAATGGTTCCAACTGTTGAGGAGACATCGTTGTGTCTATTATGACGGGTATTAAAGTATTCAATATACGAGTGATTGTTATTACTACTTCCATTGTTGTTAATATTATGGTTGTTGCTGTCGGTTGAAAGTAAACGGGTTGTCTCAGATTCTTCATCGTGTTCTGGATCAGACGAATAGCCTGGCGGAGGTGATCCAGGTGCATTTGGTCTTAATGCATTTGTTGGTGTATGATTGCTATTACCATTACTTGACTGGGTATCTAACCTTGTACCCCGAATTTGACTACACTCAGGAACTGGTTGTGTAATGTTATTATTATTACTGTTGTTATTGCTGTCGCTATCATTGTTGCTAATACTAGCATTGGCGTTATTTTGGTTGCTACCAGCGTCACTGGAAGTGTCTCCTATCGTCATTGCAGACCCGCTGCTGCGCAGCCTGACCAAACTATAATTTGAAGTATTAGAAGGGTGACGGCTATCAGACACTTGGGAAAAGGGTGGAGGTTCTGTGTGTAACGAGCTTTGAACTTGTGAATGATTAGTGTTTGTAGGAGTAAAAGGTGTTGGGGGTAAAGGAGGAGAAGACGAGGTTTGAGAAATAAATGAATGGCTCATAGATGCATCTGCTGAATGTTGAGAACTGCTACTAGCAGGCATATGCAATCCTGTTTCTAAAAGCACAGAATCCTGTTGGTCACCATACGCTGGAGGTGGCAAAAGTGTACCTTGAGCAGGGGCCAAACCCCATTTCTTGACATTGGCTTCAATGTAAACAAACCCAGCTTGTCCAAAGTTGACATGCACTTTGCAGGGTCCATTAGCACCGATTGTCGGAAACATATTGTACCGAAAGCCTTGAATGGTGTCATCAATTCTGCGACCGTTGTGAGTGAAAAACACAGTTCCAGTGCGAGTTCTGTAGCCTACACCAACAACATCGCCTTGTTGAAACTTGTGACCAAACGAGGGAGTTCTAGAAGCGTTACAACGGCGCTCACCCATTGAATCAAATGCTATTGAAAATTTATGGTATCCGGGGAGTCTAAACGTGGGGTATGGTTTAGTAGTTAATCCTACTGAAACAAGCGTGGTAGTAGGCATTTCAAACATTTTGGCCTCAAAATAGTAAACATCGTTTTGTTTTGGAATAGGAAGATTTGTTTGGGTGCAGCAAGTGCTACTGTCGAAAAACTCAATCTCTGTGCGGCCTTCAACAAAACAGTTTGCGTTTGGAAAGTCAACTTCAAATTCCCAAGCGCTGACTCCTTTTTCTTGAATAGTCATGTATTGAGCCAAAGAGATATCGGTTGATGCAGAGTTTGGTGTGTTTGCAGTAATAAAAGCTTTGGTGCGAAGATACATTTGACGGCTTGCACCATCCATGGCACCCAGCTCAGCAATTTCTTGTTCTAAAGCATCTTGCTCATCATCGTACTCACCAGGAGCACCAGGGCCTAACCGAATACGACCTCTTCCTAATAAGGCAAACCATAGGATTCCGCAGAGCAATCCAAAAAACAGAGTTCCGAAGCCGGAAATGAGACCTATTACTAAAGGTACATTGATTGTAGAAGAAGGTTCATCAGGAAATGAGGGGTTTTGTGGAGATAAAAGGTTGAAATGAGAAGTTGGCTGATGAGCAGCGAGGGTTGTAGGAGTAGCAATGAATGAAGTGACAAAGGGCTGGTGATCTCGAAATGGGTGTTTATCGAGGTTTATAGGTAGATTCATTTTGGAAGGTTTAGTCGAAACATGGAAAATGAAAAAAGAAAGGTTGGTGGTGGGAAGAAAAAGAAGGATGTGATGAAATGATAGGAAAGTGAACATGAATGTCATGTGACATGAGACATTTCACACTTTTATTACAGAACATGACATTACATACTTAGTAACACATTCTTATCCAACCACCACACAATCCTTGCTTAACCAATCACATCGATCCTCTTCATTTCAGTGCTTCTTTTTCGCACAGCAGCCAAATCAGCCAATCACCAACCCTTATCCTAACCTCCACCCATACTCAGTTGAAATATTTTCCCACCATTTTTCCTTTCTTCCTTCCACCTCTTTTCTCCTCCATCCGCAGAGAACCCTTACTTTCTGTGCTTTCCTCCTTTTTTCACATTTCATTTTCGCAATGATTAGAACTATTCTCCGTCAGCAGGCCCGTCGTGCCGCTCTTACTATTGTAAGTTTTTGACATGGTTTTGGAAGGGCTTTGGAAGACTTTTGGAATGGCAATTCTAGCATGTCTATAAGAGTAGAACGAGACTGTACAAGGAATTGATGAAACGTATTCGACAATTAGTAAATAAACCAGCTTAGCATTTTCAGTTTTACCGATAGATTAATACGACTATTAAATTCGCAATTCTCAATAACTTTACAACCTTTATTAAATTCCTCAATTACTCCAAGTCATAATATTTAAAATACGTATCAATTGAATCTTTAAACTAACATAAATTAATTAAAGCCCCGTCGTGGTTTCGCTGAGGCCAAGGCTGGTGCCACCGAAGTTTCTTCTATCCTCGAAGAGCGCATTCGTGGTGTTTCTGGCGAAGCCGATCTTAACGAGACTGGTCGTGTTCTTTCCGTTGGGTAAGCTATGACTAATTATTAATGATACTTTAAAGCTATTGCTTTTATTAAATACAAACTAACACACTCTCTAGTGATGGTATTGCTCGTGTTTTCGGTCTTAACAACATTCAGGCTGAAGAGCTCGTCGAGTTCTCTTCCGGTGTTAAGGGTATGGCTCTTAACTTGGAACCCGGTCAAGTCGGTATTGTATTGTTCGGTTCCGATCGTCTTGTCAAGGAAGGTGAAACCGTCAAGAGAACCGGTTCCATTGTCGACATTCCCGTCGGTCCCCATCTTCTCGGTCGTGTTGTCGATGCTCTTGGTAACGCCATTGACGGTAAGGGTCCTATTGAGTCCAACGAGAGAATCCGTGCTCAAGTTAAGGCTCCCGGTATTCTTCCCCGTCGTTCCGTCCACGAGCCCATGCAGACTGGTCTCAAGTCTGTCGACGCTCTTGTCCCCATTGGCCGTGGTCAGCGTGAGTTGATTATTGGTGATCGTCAAACTGGTAAGACCACTGTCGCCATTGACACCATTCTTAACCAAAAGAGATGGAACGACTCTTCTGACGAGAAGAAGAAGCTTTACTGTGTCTACGTCGCTGTTGGTCAAAAGAGATCTACTGTTGCCCAGCTCGTCCAGACCCTTGAACAGCACGATGCTCTTAAGTACTCTATCATTGTCGCTGCCACTGCTTCTGAGGCTGCTCCCCTTCAGTACCTTGCTCCTTTCACCGGTTGTGCCATTGGTGAGTGGTTCAGAGATAACGGTAAGCACGCTCTTATCATCTACGACGATCTTTCTAAGCAGGCTGTTGCTTACCGTCAGATGTCTCTTCTTCTTAGACGTCCTCCTGGACGTGAGGCTTACCCCGGTGATGTTTTCTACCTCCACTCCCGTCTTTTGGAACGTGCCGCTAAGATGAACGAGAAGCACGGTGGTGGTTCCCTTACCGCTCTTCCCGTCATTGAGACCCAGGGTGGTGATGTCTCTGCTTATATTCCCACCAACGTTATTTCCATTACCGACGGTCAGATTTTCTTGGAAGCCGAACTTTTCTACAAGGGTATTAGACCCGCCATTAACGTCGGTCTTTCCGTCTCCCGTGTCGGTTCCGCTGCTCAGGTCAAGGCCATGAAGCAGGTTGCCGGTTCTCTTAAGCTTTTCTTGGCCCAGTACCGTGAAGTTGCTGCTTTCGCCCAGTTCGGTTCCGATCTTGATGCCTCTACCAAGCAGACTCTTGCCCGTGGTGAGCGTCTTACCCAGCTTCTTAAGCAGAAGCAGTCTTCTCCTCTCGGTGCCGAGGAGCAGGTCCCTGTCGTCTACGCCGGTGTCAACGGTTTCCTTGATAACGTTCCTGTTGCTGATGTTGGCCGATACGAGACTGAGTTTATTGCCTACCTCAAGTCCAACGAGTCTGGCATTCTCTCTGCCATCCGTGAGAAGGGTGAGCTTTCTAAGGAAGAGCTTGCTCAGCTCAAGGCTGCCACTGAGACCTTTACTGCCAACTTTGCTTAAAT